>JAMYXO010007264.1:5000-12342 GCA_033310375.1 Conus canariensis
AAGTTTCGGATCTTGAAAATTGTGTATCATTGTTTAGTATTCACAACTGCACATGTATATCGAATTTCTTCAAATACTCTAAATTTATAAAATAACGTTTTTTAACGGTCAATTTTAAATTTTGGTTCGTAAAAGTTGTATATCATTTTTCGGCATTTAAAACTGCACATGTATACCGAATTTCATCAAGAACAGCCTAAATTTTGAAAATAACGGTTTTTAACGGTCAACTTTAATGGTGATAATGACTATCTAATGACCCAATGTTACCCGCTGGATGTTCCTGTAGGCTTATGTCAAGTTTGGTGGCGATCCGATGACTCTCGTGGCCGCCAACCTCAGAAGATCGGGTTTTAAACAGTTTTTATAGGGTTTGGTGTTTTTAACGGTTTTTAGCTGTTGCAAATAACGTTTCTTAACTGCCAAATAACGGTTCTAATTTTCGAGAAGTAGCCCTGTACCTCTGCAATGTCACAATATCTAATATATAAATGGCAAATTCTGTGTGTGTGTGTGTGTGTGTGTGTGTGTGTGTGTGTGTGTGTGTGTGTGTGTGTGTGTGTCTGTGTGTGTGTGTGTCTGTGTCTGTGTCTGTGTCTGTGTACGCTACAGACTCAAAAACGGCTCAACCGATTGTAATGAAATTTGGCAGGTACGTCTGTTGTGACCCGAGGATGGTTTTGGGCTAATCTCTAAAAAAATAAAACCGTTAAAAACCGTTAAAAAAAACTGTTATAACGGTTTCAAAGATATATTTTTCCTCTGCTTTTCTTCAAATAGCCGTTGTGACATTGCACAGGTACAGGACTACTTCTCGAAAATTAGAACCGTTATTTGGCAGTTAAAAAAAAAACAGTTAAAAACCGTTAAAAACACCAAACCCTATAAAAGAAACTGTTTAAAACCCGATCTTCTTGAAATTTAGCAGGCACGTTTGTTGTGAACCGAGGATGGTTTGGGGCTATTCTCTAAAAAGAATAAAACCGTTAAAAACTGTTAAAAAACTGTTATAACGGTTTCAAAGACATCTTTTTCATCTGCTTTTCATCAAATGGCCGTTGTGACATTGCACAGGTACAGGGCTACTTCTCGAAAATTAGAACCGTTATTTGGCAGTTAAGAAACGTTATTTATAACAGTTAAAAACCGTTGAAAACACCAAACCCTATAAAAACTGTTTAAAACCCGATCTTCTGAGGTTGGCGGCCACGAGAGTCATCGGATCGCCACCAAACTTGACATAAGCCTACAGGAACATCCAGCGGGTAACATTGGGTCATTAGATAGTCATTATCACCATTAAAGTTGACCGTTAAAAAACCGTTATTTTCAAAATTTAGGCTGTTCTTGATGAAATTCGGTATACATGTGCAGTTTTAAATGCCGAAAAATGATATACAACTTTTACGAACCAAAATTTAAAATTGACCGTTAAAAAACGTTATTTTATAAATTTAGAGTATTTTGAAGAAATTCGATATACATGTGCAGTTGTGAATACTAAACAATGATACACAATTTTCAAGATCCGAAACTTAACATTGACCATTAAAAACCGTTATTTTCTGAATTTTGAAATTTTCACCCTTCTTGATAACATTCTGTATGCACATACAGTTTTAAGCGCTGAACAAATGTTATGCAAATTTTCCGAACCAAAACTTAACATTGACCGTTAAAAACCGTTATTTTCTAAATTTACACCGCTATTGATAAAATTCGGTATGCGTATGTCCAGTAACAGAAAGTAATTTTGCAACATGACTGGTTTAGCAGGTACGTCTGTTGTGACCCGAGGATGGTTTGGGGCTAATCTCTAAAAAAATAAAACCGTTAAAAACCGTTAAAAAAAACTGTTGTAACGGTTTCAAAGACATCTTTTCCCTCTGCTTTTCATCAAATGGCCGTTGTGACATTGCACAGGTACAGGGCTACTTCTCGAAAATTAGAACCGTTATTTGGCAGTTAAGAAACGTTATTTATAACAGTTAAAAACCGTTAAAAACACCAAACCCTATAAAAAACTGTTTAAAACCCGATCTTCTGAGGTTGGCGGCCGCGAGAGTCATCGGATCGCCATTAAACTTGACATAAGCCTACAGGAACATCCAGCAGGCAATATAAGTCATTAGATAGTCATTATGACCATGAAATTTGACCGTTAAAAACCGTTATTTTCAAAATTTAGGCTGTTCTTGATGAAATTCGGTATACATGTGCAGTTTTAAATGCCGAAAAATGATATACAACTTTTACGAACCGAAATTTAAAATTGACCGTTAAAAAACGTTATTTTATAAATTTAGAGTATTCTTGAAGAAATTCAATATACATGTGCAGCTTTGAACGCTAAACAATAATATACAATTTTCAAGATCCGAAACTTAACATTGTCCGTTAAAAACCGTTATTTTTTGAATTTCTATATTTTCACTGTTCTTGATAACATTCCGTACGCATGTACAGTTTTAAGCACTGAACAATGTTATGCAAATTTTACGAACCAAAACTTAACATTGACCGTTTAAAAACCGTTATTTTCTAAATTTACACCGCTATTGATAAAATTCGGTATGCGTATGTCCAGTAACGGTAAGTAATTTTGCAACATGGATGGGACAGGGTAGGGGGATGAAAAGGGAGGAATGACAGGGGCCAGAAAAATGATTGTACAGTGCAAAGCCTGATACACTATTTTTTACATTAGACACAGACCCGTTGAAATAAACTACTTCTGCACAAAGTCTATTCCTACAAAATTAAGGGCAAGAAGAAGAATGGGAATGGGAACAGTGAGTGCAGGCGGAAAATCGAGCGAGAAAAGCATCTCGACGTACTAGGGAAGATCGAGACGAAAGGGGCCAGAGGCAGGCGGAAAACAATAGAATGTATAAGAGAGAGAGAGAGAGAGAGAGAGAGAGAGAGAAGAGAGAATGTGTATTTGTGTGGGGGGAGGGGGTGGGAAGATGTTGGGGGGGGGGGGATTGATTGTAAATCAAAACAATTAATACATGTTTGCCGTCACGTGAGTATCACAAAGAATGTTCATATCCCGGGCAACGCCGGGTGCCCCTGCTAGTCTATATATATATATATATTATAATATATAAATGGCAAATTCTGTGTGTGTGTGTGTGTGTGTGTGTGTGTGTGTGTGTGTGTGTATGTGTGTGTGTGTGTGTGTGTGTGTGTGTGTGTGTGTGTGTGTGTACGCTATAGACTCAAAAACGGCTCAACCGATTGTAATGAAATTTGGCAGGTACGTCTGTTGTGACCCGAGGATGGTTTTGGGCTAATCTCTAAAAAAATAAAACCGTTAAAAACCGTTAAAAAACTGTTATAACGGTTTCAAAGACATCTTTTTCCTCTGATTTTCTTCAAAATGCCGTTGTGACATTTCACAGGTACAGGACTACTTCTCGAAAATTAGAACCGTTATTTGGCAGTTAAAAATAAAACAGTCAAAAACCGTTAAAAACACCAAACCCTATAAAAGAAACTGTTTAAAACCCGATATTCTTGAAATTTAGCAGGCACATCTGTTGTGACCCGAGGATGGTTTTGGGCTAATCTCTAAAAAAAATAAAACCGTTAAAAACCGTTAAAAAAAACTGTTATAACGGTTTCAAAGACATCTTTTTCATCTGCTTTTCATCAAATGGCCATTGTGACATTGCACAGGTACAGGGCTACTTCTCGAAAATTAGAACCGTTATTTGGCAGTTAAGAAACGTTATTTATAACAGTTAAAAACCGTTAAAAAAACCCCACCAAACCCTATAAAAACTGTTTAAAAACCCGATCTTCTGAGGTTGGCGGCCACGAGAGTCATCGGATCGCCACCAAACTTGACATAAGCCTACAGGAACATCCAGCGGGTAACATTGGGTCATTAGATAGTCATTATCACCATTAAAGTTGACCGTTAAAAACCGTTATTTTCAAAATTTAGGCTGTTCTTGATGAAATTCGGTATACATGTGCAGTTTTAAATGCCGAAAAATGATATACAACTTTTACGAACCAAAATTTAAAATTGACCGTTAAAAAACGTTATTTTATAAATTTAGAGTATTTTGAAGAAATTCGATATACATGTGCAGTTGTGAATACTAAACAATGATACACAATTTTCAAG
Source organism: Conus canariensis (assembly GCA_033310375.1). Taxonomy (NCBI): domain Eukaryota; kingdom Metazoa; phylum Mollusca; class Gastropoda; order Neogastropoda; family Conidae; genus Conus; species Conus canariensis. Next base: position 9,139 of record JAMYXO010007264.1, read on the forward strand.
ATCCGAAACTTAACATTGACCATTAAAAACCGTTATTTTCTGAATTTTGAAATTTTCACCCTTCTTGATAACATTCCGTATGCACATACAGTTTTAAGCGCTGAACAAATGTTACGCAAATTTTCCGAACCAAAACTTAACATTGACCGTTAAAAACCGTTATTTTCTAAATTTACACCGCTATTGATAAAATTCGGTATGCGTATGTCCAGTAACAGAAAGTAATTTTGCAACATGGCTGGTTTAGCAGGTACGTCTGTTGTGACCCGAGGATGGTTTGGGGCTAATCTCTAAAAAAATAAAACCGTTAAAAACCGTTTAAAAAAAACTGTTGTAACGGTTTCAAAGACATCATTTCCCTCTGCTTTTCATCAAATGGCCGTTGTGACATTGCACAGGTACAGGGCTACTTCTCGAAAATTAGAACCGTTATTTGGCAGTTAAGAAACGTTATTTATAACAGTTAAAAACCGTTAAAAAACACCAAACCCTATAAAAACTGTTTAAAACCCGATCTTCTGAGGTTGGCGGCCGCGAGAGTCATCGGATCGCCATTAAACTTGACATAAGCCTACAGGAACATCCAGCAGGCAATATAAGGTCATTAGATAGTCATTATGACCATGAAATTTGACCGTTAAAAACCGTTATTTTCAAAATTTAGGCTGTTATTGATGAAATTCGGTATACATGTGCAGTTTTAAATGCCGAAAAATGATATACAACTTTTACGAACCGAAATTTAAAATTGACCGTTAAAAAACGTTATTTTATAAATTTAGAGTATTCTTGAAGAAATTCAATATACATGTGCAGCTTTGAACGCTAAACAATAATATACAATTTTCAAGATCCGAAACTTAACATTGTCCGTTAAAAACCGTTATTTTTTTGAATTTCTATATTTTCACTGTTCTTGATAACATTCCGTACGCATGTACAGTTTTAAGCACTGAACAATGTTATGCAAATTTTACGAACCAAAACTTAACATTGACCGTTAAAAACCGTTATTTTCTAAATTTACACCGCTATTGATAAAATTCGGTATGCGTATGTCCAGTAATTAAGGGCAAGAAGAAGAATGGGAATGGGAACAGTGAGTGCAGGCGGAAAATCGAGCGAGAAAAGCATCTCGACGTACTAGGGAAGATCCAGACGAAAGGGGCCAGAGGCAGGCGGAAAACAATAGAATGTATAAGAGAGAGAGAGAGAGAGAGAGAGAGAGAGAGAGAGAGAGAGAGAGAGAGAGAATGTGTATTTGTGTGGGGGGAGGGGGGGGAAGATGTTGGGGGGGGGGGGGATTGATTGTAAATCAAAACAATTAATACATGTTTGCCGTCACGTGAGTATCGCAAAGAATGTTCATATCCCGGGCAACGCCGGATGCCCCTGCTAGTCTATATATATATATATTAATTATATATATATATATATATATATATATATATATATATATATATATATATATATATATAGACACAATTGAAGTAAAAAGGCAAACAAGCAATGTAAACAAATATAATCCAATATTTCGAGCGGCTGCTCTTTTTCAAGGACGACAGACTGTGCAGTCACGTCAAAAGTGGAGTGACATCATCAGGTCGATGCTAAAAAGAAAACTTGCGTCATGACAGTAATGTCATCACCAAGTGATGCAAAGTCTAAACACACCATCCTGTTGTTATTATTTTGTCACTCCCCACCCCCACCAATATACTAACATGTTTGCCGTCACGTGAGTATTGCAAAGAATGTTCATATCCCGGGCAACGCCGGGTGCCCCTGCTAGTATATATATATATATATATATATATATGGCAAATTCTGTCTCTGTGTGTGTATGCTATAGACTCAAAAACGGCTCAACCGATTGTAATGAAATTTGGCAGGTACGTCTGTTGTGACCCGTGGATGGTTTTGGGCTAATCTCTAAAAAATAAAACCGTTGAAACTGTTATAACGGTTTCAAAGACATCTTTCCCCTCTGCTTTTCTTCAAATAGCCGTTGTGACATTGCACAGGTACAGGACTACTTCTCGAAAATTAGAACCGTTATTTGGCAGTTAAGAAACGTTATTTATAACAGTTAAAAAACCATTAAAAACACTAATCCCTATAAAAGAAACTGTTTAAAACCCGATCGTCTTGAAATTTAGCAGGTACGTCTGTTGTGACCCGAGGATGGCTTTGGGCTAATCTCTAAAAAAAAAAAAAAAAAACGTTAAAAACCGTTAAAAAAACTGTTATAAACGGTTTCAAAGACATCTTTTTCCTCTGCTTTTCATCAAATGGCCGTTGTGACATTGCACAGGTACAGGGCTACTTCTCGAAAATTAGAACCGTTATTTGGCAGTTAAGAAACGTTATTTGCAACAGCTAAAAACCGTTGAAAACACCAAACCCTATAAAAACTGTTTAAAATCCGATCTTCTGAGGTTGGCGGCCACGAGAGTCATCGGATCGCCACCAAACTTGACATAAGCCTACAGGAACATCCAGCGGGTAACATAAGGTCATTAGACAGTCATTATGACCATGAAATTTGACCGTTAAAAAAACCCTTATTTTCAAAATTTAGGCTGTTCTTGATGAAATTCGGTATACATGTGCAGTTTTAAATGCCGAAAAATGATATACAACTCTTACGAACCGAAATTCAAAACTGACCGTTAAAAAAACGTTATTTTATAAATTTAGAGTATTCTTGAAGAAATTCGATATACATTTCAGCTTTGAACGCTAAACAATGAAATACAATTTTCAAGATCCCAAACTTAACATTGACCGTTAAGAACCGTTATTTTCCTGAATTTCGAAATTTTCACCCTTCTTGATAACAATTCCGTATGCACGTACAGTTTTAAGCGCTGAACAATGTTATGCAAATTTACGAATCAAAACTTAACATTTACCGTTAAAAAAAAAACCGTTATTTTCTAAATTTACACCGCTATTGATAAAAATTCGGTATGCGTATGTCCAGTAACCGGTAAGTTTAATTTGCAACATGGATGGGACAGGTAAGGGGGGTGAAAAAAGGGAGGAATGAGAGGGGCCAGAAAAATGATTGTACAGTGCAAAGCCTGATACACTATTTTTTCATTAACACAACCTGTGAAATAACTACTTCTGCAAAAGTCTAATCCTACAAAATTAAGGAAGAAGAAGAAGGAATGGGAACAGTGAGTGGGGGGAAAAGGC
>JAMYXO010007265.1:0-5000 GCA_033310375.1 Conus canariensis
TTCATCCACCCCCTCCCCCTCTATCCCCCACCTCACCTACTCTACTCTTCACAGTTTTAGTTCCCCTTCCTCTACCCTTCCCTGTCCTCGTGTTCAGCCCACAATCCCTAACTATTAATGCAGCAAACAGCCCAGGGATAAGTTGAGGTTTTGTATATAAGAAAACTATCACATACAAGCGCGCAAGGCAATTATTTACAAACAGGCTTCCTCCCAAGAATAAACACCAACCACAATAATGTGACCTGTCCTCCAAATTAAGTCCACCCCATTCAGCTATGTTATGTCCACCCCATTCAACTATGTTATGTCCACCCCATTCAACTATGTTATGTTCACCCCATTCAGCTATGTTATGTCCACCCCATTCAGCTATGTTATGTCCACCCCATTCAGCTATGTTATGTCCACCCCATTCAACTAGATTATGTCCACCCCGTTCAGCTATGTTATGTCCACCCCATTCAGCTATGTTATGTCCACCCCATTCAGCTATGTTATGTCCACCCCATTCAACTATGTTATGTCCACCCCATTCAGCTATGTTATGTCCACCCCATTCAACTATGTTATATGTTCACCCCATTCAGCTATGTTATGTCCACCCCATTCAGCTATGTTATGTTCACCCCATTCAGCTATGTTATGTCCACCCCATTCAGCTATGTTATGTCCACCCCATCAGCTATGTTATGTCCACCCCATTCAGCTATGTTATGTCCACCCCATTCAGCTATGTTATGTTCACCCCATTCAACTATGTTATGTCCACCCCATTCAACTATGTTATGTCCACCCCATTCAACTAGGTTATGTCCACCCCATTCAGCTATGTTATGTCCACCCCATTCAGCTATGTCATGTCCACCCCATTCAGCTATGTTATGTCCACCCCATTCAACTATGTTATGTCCACCCCATTCAACTAGGTTTGGTGTCCGAGGGAGGAAACACACGGGACTGGGCCATGGAAGTAGGGGATTGGGGAAGGGGGGGGGGGGGGTCGTCAATTGACCAGGGGGTGTTTTCTGATGCTACATATTGGATTTGTCCTGGCCTCTAAATTGTTGACGTTGCTCTGGTCCATTACACTTGTAATAAACCTCTCTGCTCTTTTCCTCTCATCCCCTTTCCCTGCCATCTCATTTCCCGAGAGAAAAGGATAAAAACATGTTCACACACACCCTGTCAACATTGCGTGTGTGTGTGTGTGTGTGTGTGTTGTGTGTGTGTGTGTTGTGTGTGTGTGTGTGCGCGCGCGCGCGTGCTAGCGTGCGTGCGTGTGTGTGTGTGTGTGTGTGTGTGTGTGTGTGTGTGTATGTGTGTGCGTGCGTGCGTGTGTGTGTGTGTGTGTGTGTGTGTGTGTGTGTGTGTGTGTGTGTGTGTGTGTGTGTGTTGTGTGTTTCTCTCTGTTACTCTTTCTGTCTCTGTTGTTCTTCAGTTTAACGTCCTTCCACTATAAGTGATTCAGACAATATTATAGTGTAGAGTGAGCTTGATGTAAAGAATGAGAGATGCATTTTTAGGGAGTGTAACTTAAAGTAGTACGTAAGGAATGTAATCATAACCCTCCACCCCACCCTATTCATCAGAACGTTTAACTTAAACTAAAATTGTAACTGTAACAATCACAAATGCTAAAGATAAATTTTAAGTGAACAGTCTAGTAAACATTTAGAAATAGATTCAAGAGTAGCAAAATTGTTTAATATACTAGATAGTGATAAAGGAGTCGATCCATCAACAAAACCCTCAATACCTGATTTATTAAAAAGCTCTTTTGTTTTGGGACAATGAATCAGTAAATGATTGACACTTATAGAATCCCCACACATACATTTATTATCTTTGCAATATTTTGTTTTTAAACGAGTTTAAACGAAGCCTATGGATTAGGCTTTCAATCTCCCTGGATGAGAAAATAAATCTTTTGTATGATGTTATCCCTTTGTTTTTGCCATTACCTTTGATGCAGTTGTTATAATAATATATGTCCGAGTTCCTCAGTGTTTTTGTTGCATTATCATGAGAATCCATCGGTGCTCAACCAATCATGACTGCAAATCCCAAACGGACTATGAACATGGACCAAATGGAATATCCATGTGTCTGTGGAAAGCGTTTCGCTACCACCCGTGGCATGAAGATCCACAGAACAAAGATGGGATGTGTGAAGACTCATCTGAATGAGCGGCAGCGCACTGCATCAGCAGATAAGACGTCGGAAGACCAAGGCCAGGATTTAAACCACAGTGCCAAGGACATCCACGCTGTTGGTTCGGATGAGGAATTTGCACAGGCCCTCGATGCCAGGCGCCTGAAACTCAACCTGCCACGAGCAAACGAAACTGAAGATTGGGAGAAACTGGATGCAAAAATCGTCCAAAGACTCGATGCACTGATAGGGAAAAGCACCCTGGAACACAAACTAGCCACATATGGGGACATTGTGTATGCCACATGTAGAGACGCCTATGGAGCAAAACTACCCAAAGAGAAAACACCTCCAAAGAAATCCAGACGCCAAGAAAAGATGGACAAGATCAGGTCCAAAAGAAAAACCTCAAGATGCAAATGAAGACCGCACTGCCAGCTGAAAAACAAGGCTTGGAAAAACTGTGGAAAGACCTGAAAGAAAAACACAGTGCCCTCAGCAAAGCAGAATCTGCGAGGAAGAGGAAGAGCAAAAAGAAGAAGACACAAGAGCGCTTTCTTCAGAGACCCCTTCCAGTTTGCCAGAACACTGTTTGAGCAGCCAAAATCTGGGACCCTAAGTGTGGACAAAGGAGTTCTTGAGCAGCATCTGAGGAAAACATACTCTGACCCACAGAGCAAAGCACCACTCGACATTCAAGGTCTGGTGTGGCCAACCAACCCTGAGGAACAGTTCAATGGCAAGCCTCCAACGTTGGCGGAAATCAAGAAGGTGGTCGACAAAGCCAGAGCCAAATCATCACCAGGGCCAAACGGAATACCTTACCAGCTTTACAAGAAATGTCCCAAGGTGCTGGAGTGGCTCCACAGGCTGCTGCGATCGGCTTGGAGAAACCAGAAGATCAGCGGCCAGTGGATGACGGCAGATGGTGTGTACATCCCCAAAGAGCAAAACTCAAGTGACATTAGCCAGTTCAGGCCAATATCACTACTGAACGTCGAAGGGAAAATCTTCTTCTCTGTCATGGCAGCAAGGCTGACCAAGTACCTGATGGAAAACAAGTACTTGGATGTGTCAGTCCAGAAAGGTGGCATCCCAGGCGTGGCTGGCTGTGTAGAACACGCCACAATGATCTGGGACGCAATCCAAAAAGCAAAAACAGAAAAGAGAGACCTGGACGTAGTGTGGCTTGATCTGGCAAACGCATATGGATCTGTGCCCCATGAGATGATACAGTTGGCTCTTGAGATGTACCATGTGCCAAAGAACATCCGCGACATGCTCAAGAAGTACTTCAATGGCTTCTCAATGCGGTTCTCTACCAAGGAGTACACAACAGACTGGATCAACTTGGAAGTGGGTATTGCAATGGGCTGTGCGATTTCCCCAATACTGTTCGTGCTGGCAATGGAACTCATCTTGAAAGCAGCAACAAACAACGCGAGACAAACAGACCTTGGCGATGGATACAAGATGCCTCCTCTCAAGGCCTTCATGGATGACACTACAGTGATTTCATCCAGAGAAGACGAGACACGTCATGTGCTGGAGAGGCTGGACGACATAGTTGCCTCATCCAGAATGAAGTTCAAGCCAAAGAAATCACGGAGTCTCTCACTGAGGAAAGGAAAAGTGGCCGGATCTGTGGTCTTCAGTGTTGCCAACCAGGCCATTCCAACAGTCACAGAAGAACCAGTCAAGAGCCTTGGAAGATGGTATGATGATACGCTGAAAGACACACAAAGAGCAAAAGAAACCAAGCAGATGGCGGAGGAAGGCTTGGAGACCATTGACCAGTGTGGGCTCCCTGGCAAATACAAGGTCTGGTGTCTGCAGTTCATGCTGATACCAAAGCTGCTATGGCCTCTGATGATATACGACATCTGCACCAGCATAGTGGAGGCAATGGAAGCCAAAATCAACAAGTTCACAAGGAAATGGCTTGGTGTCCCACCCTGTCTGACTGACATAGCGCTGTACTGTCGCCAAGCAAAGCTGAAACTACCACTGAAATCCATCCTGGAGGAATACAAAGCAGGGAAGATCAGACTTCAAAGCATGCTGGAGGACTCAGAGACAAGGTGGTAGAAGCAATCAAGCCCCAGCTGAAGACAGGCAGAAAATGGAAAGTTCAAGAGGCGATGGATTCTGCAAAAGAAAGTCTCAAGATCAGAGAAATAACAGGACACACACAGACCAACAGACAAGGACTGGGGGTGACCAAAACTGAATGGTGGTCAAAGGCCAAAGGAAAAGCCAAAAGAGACATGATGATTCAGGAGATGAGAAAAGAAGAAGACCAAAAAGACTCCAAAAAGCAGTCCAGCAGAGCCAGCAAGGGCAATGGACAACGTGGGAGAATGCACTCCAAAGAAGTCTCACTTGGAATGACATTTGGCACATGGCCCCTCTCAGGATCAGCTTCATTCTCAGATCTGCATATGACCTTCTGCCCTCAAATGCAAACCTGGTGAAATGGGGGAAAACAGACGATCCTGCATGCCCCCTCTGCCATGAAAAACAAACAGTGGAGCATGTCCTAAGCTCATGTAAAGTAGCCCTGGCTCAAGGAAGGTACACATGGAGGCACAACCAAGTGCTCAAAGAAATTGTACAAGTAGTCTGGGCTAGTACCAACACCACAAAAGGGAAAATCAGGACTCCAAAAGCACCCGCAACATTCTTCACGGCAGGAGGCAGCAAATCATGGCCAAGAACAACAGTGCCACTCGAAACATGCAGGCAGAGTCTGCTGGACGGGGCAGATGACTGGGAGTGCACTGCAGACCTCCCAGAATGGAAGAGTCACCCAGAGATCATCAGCAAGAGTGGCATGAGACCAGAC
>JAMYXO010007265.1:10000-12338 GCA_033310375.1 Conus canariensis
AGACAGCCAGCCACCAATAACCAACTGCCAACAGACAGAAGAACTGTTTTTCTGTGTGCATTACAACTTTTCTCACAAAAATTACCATGAAAAGAGAGAGAGAGAGAGAGAGAGAGAGAGAGAGAGAGAGACAGACAGACAAAAGACAACAGAAAAGACAACAGAAACAAGACAGAGAGAGAGACAAAGGGGGAAAAGAGAAGACCATTTTTGTAGAATCCATCTCCCTTTATACAAAAACCCTTGGCCGATCGCTTGGGGGATCCATCTTCTTTTTATTTTTGAATTAAAAAAAAGTCCTAACACAGAAAAATCCAACCATAATTAAATTTTTTTTGTTTTAAGAACATATTTTTAAAAATTGTCTCAATTGGGTTTTGTCGTTTGGTGGCTAAACCCAACGAGTCAACCAACCAATGGCTTTTTTTAAAACGTTTCAAAAAAGGTCGTAACATCAAAATAAAACTGGAGAAACTACTTCACAAAAAAGGAAACTAGTATGTCACGTAATTATTAGCTGTCAAATGAAATAAGTTTTACATAATTTTTAGACAAGCCCAGTTCATCAAAAACAGTTTGATACTTTTTAAAATTGTGTTTTGGGGAACATAAAATTTCATTCAACAAGAACAAAACGTCAGATTTTGAAAACCCCGCTCCCTATTTGTCAGGGTGTGATTGAAGAATGAAACATTTGAAAATCTGTTTTCTCTTGTGAAGACTTAAAAAAGAATTCAAATCAAATAACATGTAAATGAAAATAAATGAAACTAAACAATAAAAAATAGAAGTATATAAACATTCAGTCGCCACCCGGTTTCAATTTAAAAAACCCTTTCGAAGCAAATATCACTTTTTTTGTAGTAAAGTTTCAAGAGACGGGCATATCTACTAAACGATGAAGTAACTAACGAAAGATCTATATGATTTTTTCAAGTCTTTGACCCTTTTTTTTACCATGTTTGGAAAAAAATGTTGAACATTCCCTGCTAGGGCCTTGGGAACGAACATGAACGTCATCCATGTTGTATCTTATCATCCATTAGCTAACCAATTCCACATTTTGCGTTTACTCAATACAAAACAAAACAAACACAACATAAATGACTAAAATGTAGGAAAATTTAAAAGCACAAATAGATAAATTGAAATTTTGGATAAAAAATCAATAAAAAAAACAAAAAAATAGAAAAAAAGAATAAAAAAATAAATAAATTTTATTAATAGATAAATAAAGTCATAAATACATAAATATAAAACAAATAAATAGTAAATAAATAAAAACTAAAAAAAAAATAAATAGAAGTAACTGAAATAGCCCCGAATTTTTTGTTTTTTAAAACTTTTTATGTCTTTTTATCCATTTTGGGTGTACGGGCCCATACAAAGCCTGGCACATTTTTTCTTTTTTATGGGGTAGGTGGGGGAGAGAGACGTGGAGGGAAAAGGGGGAAAAAAGGGCGGGGGGGGGGGGGGAGGGGGGGAAAATGCAAAAGAAAGCAGATAAAGTGACGTCAACACTCTGTTCTAGCTTGTGTTAAATTTTGAAAATTTGCTGTCGCAGCTACCAGCTTCACTCCGGGCCAAGGGAACCCTTTTTGCAGGAATCAAAAGGGTTAATTTTGTGTATTTTTTCCAAAAAGGGTGTGTTTTGGGTGTGTTTGTGTGTGGTTGTGTGTGTGTGTGTGTGTGTGTGTGTGTGTGTGTGTGTCTTCTTTCTTCTTCCAAAAATACGGTTCACTAAAAAACGATGGGTCACCAGGCGCATTTTTAAAAAGTGAAATAAAAAACTAAAATAGTGCGACTCAGTCCTTGGCCCCCGAGCAAACGGCAACAAGGGGGCGCACTCATATTCAAGAAGTTAAAAACAATGGGCCCGATTAGGCCCAGGTAACCATAAAAAAACGGGGGAAATTTAAAAAAAAAAAACGTCAAAATCGATCCAAAACGCTATCAAATTGCTTTTTTTAAAAAGACTGCATTTGTGGCAAACTTTTATGGCACCCCATGAGTTCCACACCGACAGAACAGGGTAAAATGAATTAATTGGGTGCAAAATTTGATGCGGTATGGGAAACATTGACCCCACCCTGGTTTCTACTTTTATTTTAATACTAGTTGTTCCATTGGAAAAATTTAAATTTTTTAGCTCGCCCTTTTAAGAAATAAAAGTTTGAAAAAAAACTCTTTCTCTCTTTTAAGGGTTTCCATTCTAAATTTTTCCTCATTTCTTCAAAAATTCCCCTTTTTTTCTCTATATGACCCTGTTTTTTTTGTGTGTTTTGTGTGTGTGGGGTGTGGTGGTGGTGTGTGTTGTGTGTGTGTGCGTGGGGGCGCG
>JAMYXO010007266.1:0-12338 GCA_033310375.1 Conus canariensis
ATTGAATATGAAAAGGTCATGTCGCTCATTACACCACTCTACAACGATTGTAACAGGTCATGTCATCCATTACACCACTCTGCAATGATGTAACAGGTCATGTCACCCATTACCCCACTCTACAACGATGTAACAGGTCATGTCACACATTACACCACTCTGCAACGATGTAACAGGTCATGTCACACATTACACCACTCTACAACGATGTAACAGGTCATGTTGCACATTACACCACTCTACAACGATCCACTTTCATGTGGATCCATACTAACATTCAAACATTGGGTCCTGGGCCACTTCTCATCTTTCCTACGAGTTTCCTTGTAACTTTTTCATTAGTTTGCGGCTTCTCTTGCCCAGACGAACCCGAGAAGAGGTCACAGCGTAACCTTAGTGACGGTCATGGGGTCATCTCACTGTTCAGTATCTTCAGTCATCGCATGAAGAATGACTAAAAACAAAGAGAAAAGAAAAGAAAAACCAAAGCACAGTGAAAGCTGTGACTGATTCACCGAGATAGACATATTCAGTTGATGCAGTACACTCTGTACTACGTATGAGGACAGCATGTGCTATTTGGTTCACTAAGTGCATGGCACTTTCCAGTGGAAAAAAAAGGCAAATGATACCAACATATTAGAATGGCACACTTCAGTGTTAAAATCCCACATTCTGACCTCTCCCCCCCACTCCTCCCCAGAAAACACCACATGCATAATGGTGTACCCATCTAAACAATACATAAAATGTACTCCTCATCGTTTCTTCCTTTTTCATTGATGCACGCCTGATACAGGTACCCTTACCACCTTGCTCTCCCCACTGATTTCAATGCCCAGGGTAAGGTGAGGTAATGTTGCTTATAGCCCAGCCGACCGCAAAGGCCCATATCAGAGCTGTCACCTTTTGAAGTCAACTCACAGGTCATTATTAAATTAAAAAAAAGAAAAAAATACCCACAAAAACAAACCTCATTCACACTACTCTTGAAAACACACCTTCTGAAAACACACTGGAAATATTGTTAACTCTTTCATTCCTACTTTTCTATGAACCATTACTTCCTCTTGTTCCTAGATTCTTATAATACGAGTATTCCCTTCATTCCTGGATTTACAGAGAAAAACAAAGAAGTGTAAAGTAAGAACTGCCACATATGCAGTAGCAAACCGGCCAGAATAAGCGGCGACCACTTTCCCACTCCGTAGAGGCCGTCTGGCATCCATTCCATTCATAAACACTGCCGCGCGAGCGACCCGGTCGTGACGTGTACCGATGACGCGACTCGCGCGAAGTTCAAAGCGCTTACCGCGAGAACTGATTTTCTGGGCTGCAGGAAGGAAAGGAGGCATTTTGTGCTGCCCGGTTTTCCGGGCTGCAGGAAGGAAGGGTAAGATTTCTGCAAAACCGGAAAACCGGGTTGCAGGGATGAAAGAGTTAAAAATCTTTCCTCCGTAAAACCTTTGATCAGATGAAAAATGTTGACCTCCCCTGAGAAATCCACAGATCACATCAGGTGGGACATCTCTGAACAAAGTCTTCATGGAGTCTGCTGTAAAGTGTTTACGTCTCACATTATGCAAATCCCCAACACTCTAAAGGAATATGTTTCACTGTGAGTGGTACTTGACATGGAATGCACCACGGAGCTTCTTCACCTTTTAAAAGATAAGAATGGATGTAAAAAAGAGCGGCCTGTATGCAAACGGCACAAAACTGTTCTTCTTTATGGCTGCCTCGGGAACATGGTAAAAACTCTTTCAGGTTTGGAGGGATTTTAAATAGTTTGTTATGATTTCACTGGCCATCATGTACACAACGCAGAGCCGTGGATTTTAAATAGTTTGTTATGATTTCACTGGCCATCATGTACACAACACACAGCCGTGGTTCTACAGACCCTGCTCACCTTCATGCCACGGTGATTGGCGCCCATGGTCGTCCATGATGTACGTCTTGTGGTTGCCCATGCGTGGCGACTCCAACTTGCTGGGTGTGAAGGGACGATTGGCATATTCCGGCTGTGCACAGACAGACAGACAGACACAAACACCAGTTAAGTATTTACTTTTAGATGATATTGCAGGCCTTTCTGTGATTATATGTACACACCCACACCTGTAAACACATACACGTATGCATGCACACAGGTAAGCACATGCTCTCTCTCTTGTATAATATCACATAATTTTGTAAAAAGACGTACAATGAAAGTACTACTAATACTACTACCACTACTCCTACCACACACACACACACACACACACACACACACACTCACACACACTTACTCACACACAGAGTAGTACTGCCAGCTGTGTGTCAATGTTAATGACAGCATATTCCCGTTGCACACACCTTCCCCCTAGCCCCTGTCCCCTACCCCTATCCCCCTCCCCACCTCTGCAACCTATGGACTGAAAGCGACGACTATAACAATAGCAATACCAGTTGCTTTGAAATTCAAGAGCATGGACAACGGCAATGTCAATGCATTGACTTTGTAATGCAAGAGTGTGTTCAGGCATCGCAGCCCACAAACAACACACCAGTGGAGACAGTGCGCTGCAACCGAGTTACTTTGCTGGTGTTCATTGTGCTGCCTGTTCTGATCCTCCATACTCAGGATGTGATCTACCTAGCCCCCACCAATGACAAAGACAGATTTGTCAAGGAGCCAAAAAAAAAATTGAGCTTCCCCCTCTCGACAACGCCACCACATCCACAAGGGTGACACTTTGAAAATCTTAAAAAAGCTGAAAATGAGGCAGGGGTCCAGGGCTGCCCAGGCCCCGGTGGGGAAAACTTTTTCTACCAGCACAATGGCGCGACGTAGGCTAACAAAGATCGCTGGACCTGTGTTGTCTTCAACGATAGAGAACGCTTCCTCTTTTCCGGTCGTCTGCTACTCATAATACCGCCGACTGAACTGTTTTTCTACAAAAAACTTTTTTTTTTCTTCGGAATAACGAAACTTGAAAAACGGAATTTCCGTCTGGGGCCTTGCCGAGAAAACGGATTTCAGTCACCCAGACGGAAGAGTGGCACCCATGCATCCACCCAGTGTCTTTCCCTGTGAACATGGAAACACCTGCAACTCTGACGCACAGCCACCACATGCATGATTGTGGCGACAGACTCCAAACTGCAGTCTCCGTAACAGCGGGGCAAGAAGGGCCACAGTCCTCTCTCTGATCCTTCATGAGCAATGTGGGCATGGTGCGAAGGGATTACACTCCGGTCTGAGACTAAAGCGGGGGTACACACTCTGCACCTCCTTTTACAATGTATCCCAGCGTCAGCCAGGCCCTGGAGATAGAAAACTCCTGAAGTGACTGTCAGGCCGTATTCTCAGTAGTGTGTCCATTGGGAGGGCACAACTCCACTGTGTCATTCCAGTCTCCTCAGTAGAATGCCTAGCACACCCGACTTGCGATAAAAGCAAGTCACCAGCGACACACACACATACACACACACACACACACACACACGCACACACACACACACACACGCACGCACACACACACACACACACACACACACACACACACACACACACACGCACGCACACACACACACACACACACACACACACACACACACACACACACACACACACACACACACTTTCCTTTCAGTAAATGGCTCTGATGAGAATCAAACAAACTCATCATCTCCCAGTCTACCGACACGTCTTTGACACAAACCACCCCAACAAGGCAGCGGGGCTTCTGGAAACCAACTGACCTCATAATCACGATTGTAGTCGTCCGAGAAGTCATCCATGCTCTTGTCATAGGTTCCGTAGCTGCGTGTATCGTCAGAGGCAGCCACAGGGTACAGTGCCGTCTCCGCTTTTGTGGGTCCATACAGCTCAAAGGTGTTGGTGTGACTGGTGGTGTCGCTGCCATCTGAATGCACACACCAGCACATACAACCTGTAGTACTGACATGGAAAAACATCTGAACGCATACACCAGCACATACAGCCTGCAGTATTGACATGGAAAAACATTTGAATGCACACATCAGTACATACAGCCTGTAGTACTGAAATGGAAAAACATCTGAACGCACACACCAGCCTGTAGTACTGACATGGAAAAACATCTGAACGCACACAACAGCCTGTAGTACTGACATGGAAAAACATCTGAACGTACACACCAGCACATACAGCCTGTAGTACTGACATGGAAAAACATCTGAACGCACACACCAGCCTGTAGTACTGACATGGAAAAACATCTGAACACACACACCAGCCTGTAGTACTGACATGGAAAAACATCCGAACGCACACAACAGCACTACAGCCTGCAGTACTGACATGGAAACACATCTGAACGCACACACCAGTACATACAACCTGCAATACCGACACTGAAAAGCGTTCTCTCTTTTGTCTTTATTTGTCTTGTTTTTTCATTTAAGAATTTGATCTGTATAAACTTCAGAGCCTTCATGAAATTTTTACCAAAGAGAGAACTCTTTGGAAGTTAAAACGGAAGTATTGTGTGGTAATCACAACATGTTCTTTTGATAAAAGTTGCACTTGAAATAGGTGCCTTGGTTTGTCGTTCTCATTGGCCTTACTGCAACGATGGATGTGGTTGATGTTATGGGTACAACTCACAATGATGGATCTGGTTGATGTCATAGGTACAACTCACAATGATGGATCTGGTTGATGTCATAGGTACAACTCACAATGATGGATCTGGTTGATGTTATAGGTACAACTCACAATGATGGACGTGGTTGATGTTATAGGTACAACTCACAATGATGGATGTGGTTGATGTTATAGGTACAACTCACAATGATGGATGTGGTTGATGTTATAGGTACAACTCACAATGATGGATCTACAACTCACAATGATGGATGTGGTTGATGTCATAGGTACAACTCACAATGATGGATCTGGTTGATGTCATAGGTACAACTCACAATGATGGATGTGGTTGATGTCATAGGTACAACTCACAATGATGGATCTGGTTGATGTTATAGGTACTACTCACAATGATGGATGTGGTTGATGTTATAGGTACAACTCACAACGATGGATCTACAACTCACAATGATGGATGTGGTTGATGTCATAGGTACAACTCACAATGATGGATCTGGTTGATGTTATAGGTACAACTCACAATGATGGATGTGGTTGATGTTATAGGAACAACTCACAATGATGGATGTGGTTGATGTTATAGGAACAACTCACAATGTTGGATCTGGTTGATGTTATAGGTGCAACTCACAATGATGGATGTGGTTGATGTTATAGGTACAACTCACAACGTTGGATGTGGTTGATGTTATAGGTACAACTCGCAATGTTGGATCTGGTTGATGTTATAGGTACAACTCACAATGTTGGATCTGGTTGATTTTATAGGTACAACTCACAACGATGGATCTACAACTCACAATGTTGGATCTGGTTGATGTTATAGGTACAACTCACAATGATGGATCTGGTTGATTTTATAGGTACAACTCACAATGATGGATGTGGTTGATGTTATAGGTACAACTCACAATGATGGATCTGGTTGATGTCATAGGTACAACTCATAATGATGGATCTGGTTGATGTTACAGGTACAACTCACAATGATGGATCTGGCTGATGTTACAGGTACAACTCACAGGGACAGCATCATCATTTCTTTTTTCCTATCTTTTTATTTAACTAAGTGTTTTCTTTTTGTCTCCCCCCCTTCCTCCTCCCCCCCATACACAGACATGCACACACAAAGACACACTCATACTTCCACACACACTCACACACACACACTCCACACACACACACACACACACTCACACACACACACACACACACACACACACCGTTTCTGGTACCTACTCCAAACCACACTCACTTTCCAGTCGTTTCCTTCGTCGACGAACGAAGAACAGGATGAGGCCGACATTGAGAGTGAGGAGGAAGACGCCGACGATGCAAACGACGAGGATGATGATGACGGGCACCTCATCCGACCCGGGCAGCTCGGCGGTGGAGATGTCTGATGGAGGAATCACACCTGTGAAAACCCACTCCGTCATTCCGCATGCAGGGAACACTCCGTTAGTTGGTGGGCAAAGACCACACCCCAAGTCATCATTCCTCCTCTGTGCATGCAAGGGTTGTTATTGCCTGTTGTAATCATGGGCAAAGACCATACCCCAAGTAATCCATTCCTTCACTGTGCATGCGAGGGTTGTTATTGCCTGTTGTAACCGTCTGGTGAAAAGTACAGTATCAGTATAGAGCTCCTTGTTCTGAATGCGTGGGTTATTTTCTTTCTCAGTTGACAACACTGCAGGGGTTAATGCATGTCTCAGTTGACAGCACTGCAGGGGTTAATGTATGTCTATGCTGATGGGCAAAAGGCACACTGGTGCACATCCCACTTGTGTGTTCTTTACAGCATGGGTTACTGCATGACTTAGAAAAGCAAGCTTGTATGCATTCACTTCTACGCCCATGAAGCGATTGTTATTTTACTTCTCAGCTGATAGGGAAAAGCATAGGAGGGTTATTTCATTTCTTAGCTGACCAGGAAGAGCGCTGTATAATTCCACTTCTTTGGTCTGAATGCCTGGCTATTTCATGTCACAGAAAACCGGGTAAAGCACACCTGTATAAATCCACTTCTTTGGTTGAAAAGCGTGAGATAAGCAGAACACACACACACACAAACACTTATGCACACACTCACACACCAGTACATGTCCACTTCTTGATTCTGGATCACCTAATTTTTCAGTTGACTGGACTAAAGCCCACCTGTCTGTCCCCTGCATTCTGCATGCATGACCGACTTCATGTTTCAGCTGACTGGACTAAAAAGTCCACCTGTCTGTCCGCTGCATTCTGCATGCATGGCTGACTTCATGTTTCAGCTGACTGGACTCAAGTCCACCTGTCTGTCCATTCATTCTGCATGCATGGCCGACTCCATTTTTTTTTTCAGCCGACTGGACTAGAACAGAAGGCATGACACACGGTCGTCCATGTCAGGACACTCTGGGACTGAGCACTTCTCTGCACTTCTGCTGAAGTGTCCAGAAGTAATGACAACCACTGCCCAGTCACGGCCTCTGGTGGTCCTTGCTGCACACCTCACCACGCACTCAGCCTCTTCTGTTTTCACCATGGACTATTTCAGCGCAGCCACAGACAAAAGCTGATTAACGTCACAAGCGAGGGTGCATTTCTGGGGATGAAATACAGACAGACTTCAGTACCGGCAAGTATCATCCAAAGCAATGCGCACACTGAAAGAAGAGGAAAAGAAAGAGAAAATTAAATTTTTTTTTTTGTCTGTAACTGCAACGGAAAGATTATGTGTGAATCTCTAACAGAGCCTGTCCACCACTCCCTGTTGAGAGCGATACTGGTGACTGGTGCAGACACACTGTGATGTGACAGAACTGGGGGAGTTGCCACTTCTTTTGCTGTGACAACTTCTGTGCCTCGTACAATGCAGACGACTGGTGGTCAGTGCCACTGACGACTGGTCACTATGACGTAAATCAGATATTTCGACTATATTACAGTTAATCAGTGTCTCATGAGTGTTTGTATACCTTCTGCAATGCAGACAACCAGTGGTCAGTGTCACTGACCATTGGTCACTTTAATTATATCAGAGATTTCAACTATTTTTACAGCTAATTAGTGTCTCCTGAGTGCCTGTGTACCTTGTACAGTACAGATGACTGGGCGTGGGGGGGGGGGGGGGGGGGGTCACTTCCAACTAGGGGAGGTAAGTTCCAGCTGGTCCTGGAATGACCCCGGGGGTTAAAGCAGGCTAGCCCAGACTTACCCCGGGGTAAGTTCCAGAGGGGGGTAAGAATGGGCTGTTACACCAATAACCAACTATGCAATGAGCTGCTGTTTCATTGTGTTTGGCCAGTACTTAGTCCACCCTGAATAACACACACAAATTCCACATGTACCCCCCACTCCTTTTTAACCTTACGAAGAGGAGCACTGTGTGTGTTTTGGTATGGAGAGCAAAAAGCTGTCTACTCCCTTTCAGGAATTCAGTTTTTCTCTTTCCAAGACAGTTATGAAGGAATGTTTGAGTGCCTTTCCAATAAAACAAAGTATGGAGGAATCCTCAGCTACTCCTCTTGGCTACTTGTAAAAAAATCCAAACAAACAAAAATTAAACAACAACAACAACAACAAAACCCCAAGCCTTTCATCATTCCTGTAAAGCTATCCATCAACGATGGCAGTATACTACTTGCTGAATTCAGATGTCAAATGTCCCCTCCACCCTCCACCTTTCTCTCGACTTCATTCTCCGTTTCCCCTTCCCACCCCCTTCCACCTTCTCTCCCTGACATAACCTGCAAGAATCACTCACTTGCTGTTTTGGCGATGATTCCCCGAGCCTGGAAATCACTTTCCCCAAGACTGTTGAAGGCCAGAACGGTCAGCTCATACTCCGTGCCCAGCTTCAGACCTGAAACACGAAACGGGCTTCAGATAGAAAAAAAAAAAAAAAAAACAGAAAGAAAAAAGAAAACACCCCAAACAAACAAAAGAAAACCCCAAACCCGTCTTGGTAGTAGTAATGGTAGTATTGCTTATAGCCCAGCTGACCGCAAAGGGACATATCAGGGCTGTCATCGTGCTGAAGTCAACTTACAAGTCATTTAAAGAAGGCAAACAAACAAAAAAAAACTTAATCACACAACCCTGTCAAATACTTATCTAAAAACACACCCGAAATTTGTTAAACATCTTTCTTCGTGAAACCTAGATCAGATGTAAAATGTTACTCTCTTTCAGAAATTCAAAGATCACATCGGTGGGGCATCTCTGAACAAGGTTTTCATGAAGTCTACTTTAAGTCTCACATCATGCAAGTCCTGGCACTCAAAAGAATATGTTTCACTGTGAGTGGCACATGACATGGAATGCACCTCAGAGCTTCTTCGTCTTTAAAAGATGACAAAGGGTGTAAAAGGAGTGCCTGTATGCAAAAAAAAACCCCTGTCTCAGAGAAAGAGAATTAAATAAACCACTGAACTGAACTGAACTGAAACGTACAGGACGTAGTTTTGGCGAGCTATATGCAACAACCTCTGCAGCTCCTACACCAGACCACGTGATTCTACAGATGCAATTTCTCTGGTTCTTTTTTTTTCTTTTTTCAGAGGCAGAATGGCAGAAACAAATGGCTAAATGTAACTTAGGGACAGCAGCAATCCACCACACGGGAGAAAAATCCTACGTTCGTTGGACACATGTTGCGTATAGGTGACTCAACTGCGTTGCTCTATAATACTTCACCAATGACTGTAAAACACCTCCATGTCTCCTGGTTTATCCTGCCTGTCCTGTGTGCCCTACCTGTCCCATGTGTCCTGCCTGTTCTGTATGCCCTACCTGTCCCATGTTGCCCTACCAGTAATGTTGTGCCCTACCTGTCACCATGTGCCCTACCTGTCCTGTGTGCCCTACCTCCATGTGCCCTACCAGTATGTTGCCCTACCGTCCATGTGTCCACCTGTTCCTGTGTGCCCTACCTGTCCTGTGCCCTACCTGTCCGTGTGCCCTACCTGTCCTGTGTGCCCTACATGTCCTGTGTGATGCCGTGCCATCGTGATAGCCGTCCTACCATATGTGTGCACCTGCCTGTGGCTCTTAAATGTGGCCTCAGGCGAAGGACCGTCCACTAGATGAAGCCCTGGCCTCTGTGGTTGTAGCGCACGGGAAGGATGCGTCGTCTCCGTTGAACGGCTTCCAGCGATGGTGATGCGTCGTGGTGGCGTTTGATCAACTGCAGGTCGTAGGGCGGTCTGTTACCTGACACACGGTGGCATGCGATGGTCACTTTTTCCCTGGGAGGCCTCACTACATGAGGAGCGGTTCCTCATCTATGTTCATCACATCCGCTACGTCAAGAGGACGTTGGGCATAAAATTGTTAGCAGTATGAAAGAGAATGGAGAGAGAGAGAGTGAGAGAGAGAGACAGAGAGAGAGAAGCAGAGACAGAGAGAGAGAGAGAGTGAGTGAGAGAGAGAGAGAGAGAGAGAGAGAGAAGAGAGAGAGAGAGAGAGAGAAGAGAGAGAGAGAGAGAGAGAGAAGATAAAGGTACAGGACTTGGTTTTGCACATTTCACTTTCAACATCCTAGATGAAAGATTCTCACAGACTGGCTGAAACGGTTCACTTCCATACATTGTCAAGGGCTCCCACTGAGGTAAACCTATATCATTGAAATTCTAAAGGAATCCTGTAGGCATGCTCCTTCTTGCCCTCTAAAAAAAAAAAAAAAAAAATCAAAAGCCGCTTCATCTAGTAATTGCTATCCCCTCTGGCATCCCTTGTATGTGAAAAACAACACAAGAAAACAGCAGAGAGAACGAACCTCAATGACTTTTTCAAACATCTCCGAACAGAAACATCAAGGGGAGGGTGGGGGAGGAAGGGGAGATAAAGCTCAAGGACTCTCGATTTTCTTCCAGGCGACCTAATAACCAGGTCACCTACTAGTTCCATGCAGGGAGATCTGGAAGTTGTCGGCGCCTCTGGCGTTGGTGACGGTACAGTTGTACTTGCCGTAGTCGCTGCGTACTACGCGCTTCACGCTGAGCGTGCTGGTGTAGTGTACTAGCGGCGTCTTCTGGACATGGGTCGTGTACTTGTCGCTGTGCACCAGGGGGACATTGTCCTGTGTGGAAAGTAACGTCAGTTAACGCAGGGTGGACATGTATGTGACAGGGTGGACATGTAATGTGACAGGGTGGACATGTATGTGACAGGGTAGATACATGTATGTGACAGGGTGGGCATGTACGTGACAGGGTGGGCATGTACGTGACAGGGTGGGCATGTACGTGACAGGGATGGACATGCATGTGACAGGGTGGACATGCATGTGACAGGGTGGGCATGTAGTGACAGGGTGGGCATGTACGTGACAGGGTGGACATGCATGTGACAGTGGTGGGCATGTATGTGACAGGGTGGGCATGTACATGACAGGGCATGTACGTGACAGGGTGGACATGTATGTGGCATGTATGTGACAGGGTGGCATGTACATGACAGGGCATGTACGTGACAGGGTGGACATGTATGTGGCATGTATGTGACAGGGTGGACATGTACGTGACAGGGTGGGCATGTACGTGACAGGGTGAACACGTATGTGGCATGCATGTGACAGGGTGGGCATGTATGTGAAAGGGTGGGCATGTACGTGACAGGGTGGACATGTATTGTGGCATGTATGCGACAGGGTGGGCATGTATGTGACAGGATGCGACATGTGTGGTGGACATGTATGTGGGCATGTATGCGACAGGGTGGACATGTAATGACAGGGGGATGAATGTAAGGTGGCATGTATGGACAGGGTGGACATGAATGTGGCATGTATGTGACAGGGTGGACATGTATGTGACATGTATGGACAGGGTGGACATGTATGTGGCAATGTATGCGACAGGGTGGACATGTATGTGGCATGTATGCGACAGGGTGGACATGTATGTGACATGGGTATGTAGTGACAGGGTGGACATGTAATGACAGGTGGCATGTATGTGAGACAGTGTGACGGGGACATGTATGTGACAGGGTAGGACATGTATGTGACAGGGGGACATGTAATGACAGGGTGGACATGTATGTGACATGTAATGTTGACAGGGAGGACATGTATGTGGCATGTAATGCGACAGGGGGACATGTATGTGACAGGGGACATGTATGTGACAGGGTGGACATGTATGTGACAGGGGGACATGTATGTGACAGGGTGGACATGTAGTGACAGGGGCATGTATGGACAGGGTGGACATGTATGTGACAGGGTGGACATGTATGTGACAGGGAGGACATGTATGACAGGGGGACATGTATGGACAGGGTGGACATGTATGGACAGGGGGACATGTAATGACAGGGTGGACATGTATGTGGCATGTATGCGACAGGGTGGACATGTATGTGACAGGGTGGACATGTATGTACAGGGTGGACATGTATGTGACAGGGTGGACATGTATGTGACAGGGTGGACATGTATGCGACAGGGTGGACATGTATGTGACAGGGTGGACATGTATGTGACAGGGTGGACATGTATGTGACAGGGTGGACATGTATGTGACAGGGAGGACATGTATGTGACAGGGTGGACATGTACATGACAGGGTGGACATGTATGTGACAGGAAGGACATGTACGTGACAGGGTGGACATGTATGTGACAGGAAGGACATGTATGTGACAGGGTGGACATGTATGTGACAGGGAGGACATGTATGTGACAGGGTGGACATGTATGTGA
>JAMYXO010007267.1:0-12337 GCA_033310375.1 Conus canariensis
TTTTTTTCCCAAGAACTTTAGATCTCATAGCCCCCAGACAACCCTGTACTTTGTTTCGCCCGCAAAAACCACCCAAAGACATCCTGCACACTGGCGCAATTTCTGGTGTTTCCCAGCCTTGGCCCTAGATCAAAAGATTCTTCTGGCTTAGGCACATTGTTTGGGCATCCTGGTCTCTTACAAAACAACGCCTGTCTCTTGTGTTGAAACAAACGGTCTTCGAATTTGTCCACTTCTTGAAAAAATTTTTTTTGGGTTTTGTGACTGATCACTGTTTTTGGGTCTAAATTCGGGCCTGCGACATGAACAACAAATCGTTGACGCTTTTTCATTCGAAAGAAAAATGACTTTATTATTGATTAAGTAGGCCATGTTCCCCCCCTACAGAGAATTATTTCAAAGTTGTCATAGTACTTTTTTTCCCCAAAAAATAGTCACTTTTGAAATTTAAAAAAAAAACCCTAGAGCACTACCGGTTTTACCACAGGGAAAAACTCTACCAATTAAATGATTAAATTTTCTAAACAAAAATGACAGCCGAAAAAACCCTGTATGTCACACAACACACACACACACACAACACACACACCACACCACACCACACACACAACACACACAACACCACTCACCACACACACACACACACCACACACACACACAACACCACACCACACACAACAGAGCTAAAAAACTGCAAGAACAAACACTAGCGCCAAAAACTCAAAAAGGGTTTTTTTTCTTGAATCCGTGAACATTGGACAACACCCACTCAATGTCACGTTTTAAAATGACACGGTTTTTTCCCCTTCAAGGGGGTTCCAAAGACTCTTTGGACAGGAGCGATGAAAGGAGGATGAGATATGATGAGATGATGATGAGGTGATGAGATGTGATGATGATGGATGATGATGGCGATGAATGATGAAAAATGAGATTAGAAAGGGGGATGATTTTAAAGGGTTTAAAACGCCGTAAAAAAAAAAAAATAAACCGCAGATTGAGCCGCTGTTTTTCATCTGTCTTCGTCGCTCTCTTTCTGCTGTCTTCTTCTTCTCTCTCTTTTTTTTTTTTTACAAATTTCCATGTAAAAAATCTCAGGTTCAATGACTGTACTTTAGAGCCTGTGTAAACGTGTCCACATATTCACACGGCCACGCCCTCACGAACAGTCAATTTTTTTTTTTTTTCGTTTTTTGATGAATTTTGCTTATTTTCCGGCGTACTGAACAATGTTATTGCCAAAATCAAAATTTTAATCAAAACCCTTTCATCAGTGTCGTTCCATGGAAAACCCGAAAACAACAAAGAAAAAAAAAAGAGAGAAATAAACGAACTAATTAAAAAAAAGCAACAAACAAACAAACAAATTAACCCCGCCTACCTATTGCCAACCACCCAGGGGGAAAGACTTCGTTTCCATGTGCGGGCAATCATTCTCATGCTTGTGTTCACAGGAATCACAATAAGGACAGAAAAAATCTGCAACTGCACCCTTTATTGCAGCAGCATGACCGGGCTGAAACAGCACGTGCGTCTTTGTGTTTGGGGGGGTGAAATGGGAAGGAGCGGGGTGGTGGGGTGGGGGGGGGGGGGGGGGGGGAGGGGGGGGGGAGAAGGGGGGGGGGGGGGGGGGGAAAGGGGGGGTCGTGGCGCATGCATGTATGTGTTTTTTTTTTTGTAACTGTCAGAATCGTGCGCCATGGCCTAAAGGGGGGAACGACGTGTCTGGAAATGAGAGAAAGAAAAAAGTTTGTTCAAGCAGGTAACCACGACATTTCTTCCCCTTATGGTTTCGGCGTGCGTTTGTGCGTGCGTTCCGTGCGGTTTTGTGTGTGTGTGTGTGTGTGGTGGTGTGTGGGGGTGGGGTGTTGGGGTGTGTGTGTGTGTGTGTGTGTGTGTGGGTGGTGTGGTGTGTGTGGTGTGGGGGCGCGGGCCCCCGTGCTGGGTTTTATCAGTTGAATCAATACAATCACAAGGTGAACATCAAATCAAAGAGATCTTGAACTCAAAAAATCGTTGTTTTGTGGGATTTTTTACAAAATTTTTTTCTACCTGTTTTCCTTTTTGCGTCTGTCTGTCCTTCTTCCATCCACAGTCTCAAACCCCCCCCTTCTCTTCCTCCTCTCTCTCTCTCTCTTCTCCTCTCTCTCTCTTCCCCCCCCCTCTCTCCCCTCTTTTTCTTCTCTTTTCTCCTGCCGGATTTCGCTTTCCGGTAACAAGTTTTTACCTATTTGGGGTTTTTCGGTTTCCAGAAATAAAACCCCAGAGCCAGATACAGACAATGACAATACAAAAGTTTTTTTTGACAATGTTGAACAACCCTTAGCCAAGGGAGTGCATGCCCAATTTTTCCCCTTAGTATTGCCAAACCTTGCCGACAATAGAAATGCGATCAAAAAAAGCGTACACCAAAAACATTGAACAAAACAATAACAAAATGAAGGAAAGAGAGAGAGAAGAGGAGAGAAGAGAGAGAGGAGAGAGAAAGACAGAGAGAGAGAGAGAGAAGAAAAAGATTCCTCAAAACGATTTTGAAAAGCACAAAACACAACAGAACACAGAGAGAGAGAGAAAGAGAGAAGAGAGAGAGAGAGGAGAGAGAAGAGAGAAGAGAGAGAGAGAGAGAGAGAGAGAGAAGCCAACTCACACACCAAAAAAAAACACACAGACAAACAGGAAAAACACAGTCGAAACGGAGAAAGTTTCGTTTCCCTTTTTTACCGATCATTACTTAAAATCTGAATAGGTCAGGGCACGGGGGCGCTTCCGGGCCGGGGCCCCTGAATGATTTCCTTCCCTTTTAAATTGGTCCCGAGATGTTTTTCCAGAAATGTGAAATTGAGACGTCAAACAGCCTGCATGTGTGTTGTGTGTGTTTTGTGTGTGTGTTTTTGGTTGTGTGGTTTTTGTGTTGGTTTGTGTTTGGTTTTTTTTTGTTTTAAATTTGTGTGTGTGTTTGTTTGTTTAATTATGTGTCTTTTCGTGTTGTGTGCGCGCGTGGGCGCCCTGCACGCGCGCGCGCGTGTGTGTGTGTGGGGGTGTGCGTGCGTGGCGTGTGCGCGCGCCCGTGTGTGTGGTTGTGTGTGTGTGTGTGTGGTATTGTGTTTGGATGTTGGGGTGTGTGTGTTGGTTGTGTGTGTGGGTGTGTGTGTGTGTGCGCGCGTCGCGTGACGCGCCCTTTGCGTATGTGTGCGTGTGCTGTGCGTGCGGTGCGGTGCGGGGTGCGTACTGCGTGCGTGCGTGTGTGTGTGTGGTGTGTGTGTGTGTGTGGTGGTGTGCGTGTAGCACGCGCGCGTGTGTGGGACGTCGTAGGTTGTTGTGGTGTGTGCATGGGGTGGCGTACGGCGCGCGCGCGCGCGCGTGGTGTGTGTTGTATAAGTGTGTGTGTGTGTGTGTGTGGTGGTGTGTGTGTGTGTGGTGGGGTGCGGCGCTTCTGTGTGTGTGTATGTATTTTTGTGTTGTGGGGTGTGGTTGTGTGTGTTTGTTGTGTGTGTGTGTGTGGTTTTGAAAGGGGTTTGGGTGGGGGGAGGCTTTTGGGTGTATGAAAGTTTGGGGGAATTGGAACCAGACGGGGAGAAAAAACGGGCTGTTAGAGGAGTTGGGCTGGGGGGAGGAGCTCTTCTCTCTCTCTCTCCTCCTGTCTCTCTCTCTCTGTCTCTCCTCTTCCCTCTGTTCTCTGTCCCCTCCTTTTCCTCCTCCTCTCCTCCTCCTCTTTCCTCCTCCGTTCGCTTCGCTCGCTCCTCTACCCTTTCTGCCTGTCTGTCTCTGTTTTTCCCTCTGTCTGTCGCTATGTGTCTTTCCTCTCTACCTGCTCAGTCCCCTCCTCCCCTTCCTGCTCCTCCCCCCTCCTCCCCTCCTCCTCTCTCTCTCCTCCTCCCTCTCTCTCTCCCTCTCCCTCGTCTTCTTCTGTCTTGTGTCCATCTGTCTTCTTAGCCCCCCCTCTCCCTCGCGCCTTTTTTTTCTGTCTGTCTGTCTACTGTCGCTTCCTGTCTGTCTGTCTGCCGTGGGTTCTATGTCTCTCTCTTTTCCCCCCCCTCCCTCTCCCTCTCATTTTCTCTCCCCCCCCACCTCTCATTTTTGTGTCTCTGTCTCCCCCCTCAAAAGAAATTTTTTAAACAAGCCCTTTAAAAAAGGACATGTCACTTCATCCGCTATAACTCAAAAACAAACGCCCCCAAAAAGGAACAAACTATTGCAAAAAAAAGACACCGGCTTTTTCGACCTGGGGGGACCTCTTTAGGGAGAAAAAACAAAAATCCAAAACAATGGAAAAATCGGGGGAACATCATTTACTCTTCATGCTGGTTCAAACTATGCATGCTTTCAAACTATGAAATCTTCGATGTTGTTCAAAATAGGCGGGGTGAAAAACACAATTCGGAATTTGGGGAAAAGAAGAGGAGAGAGGTTTGAGGGAGAAGGGACAGATTTAAAAAACAAAAAACATTATATTTTTGTCACATACGATTTAAAAGCATTATTTTCCCCTTTACGAAAAGTAATTTTTCAGCGTTTTAATCTGTACCCCTCCCCTTTTTTTTCCCTTTTGTAAGTTTTTGTCTTTACCTAAGCCACATTAATAATAAAAGACAGCAAAAAACAACAACAACAATAATAATAAATATAAAAAAAAAAATAAAAAAGAAATAATAATAATAAAACAAAAATATAATGACAACAATAATAAATTTAAAGATAAAAAAAATAATGATAATAACAATGATATTAACAATCATAGATATTTGGCTGCTGCTGATTACTGTAGTTGCTGCGCTGCTGCTAATATAAAGATATCAGTAAAATTAAACATCTGTTAAATTTCCCCCCTCTTTTTCCCCAAAAAAAATTATCGTGGGGTGTGGTGTGTGTGTGGTTGTGTGTGTGTGTTGTGGTTGTGTGTGTGTGTGGTGTGTGTGTGTGTGTTAAAGGTTTCCCATGGGGCTAGGCTTGGTTTTTAAGAAAAGTTTTTTTAATTGCAATCCAACGGCGGGTAAAAACGAGGGGGTTAAGGGGTTGGACGGAAGAGGATCTCTCTCCCTCTCTCTCTCTTCTCTCCTTCCTCTCTCCCTTTTTCTCCTCTCTCTCTTCTCTCTCCTCTCTCGCTCGTTCTTTCTACCGTCCCCTGTCTGTCGCCGTCTCTATTTCCGTCTGTCTGTCTCTCAAAAATGGGTTTCTCTCTCTCTATCTCTCTTTTCTGCCCTCTCCCCTTTCCTCCTCCACCTCTCCTTTCTCTTAGTCTCCGGTCCCCTCTCTGTCTCCTTCCTCTGTCTTCTCTCTCTCTCTCTCTCCCCTCTCTCTCTCTCCCCCATTCTTTCTGTCTGTCTGCTACTGTCTATCTGTCAGTCTGTCTCTTCCCTCTCCCTTGTCGCCTTCTTTCTGTCGTCTGTCTTCCTGTTTGTGGTCTGTCTGTCGTCCCCTCGGTCATTTTAGGGCTCTTTGTCTGCCGTCGTCGTCTGTCTGTCTGTCTGCTGTCTGTTGTCCTGGGCTGCTGTCTGTCTGTCGTCTCGTCTCGTCTCTGTCCCCCTCTCTCCCCTCTCTCTCTTCTCTCTCTCTCCTTCTCCCTCTTTTTCATTTTCTCTCCTTCCTCCCCTCTCGTTGTGTTTCCGTCCCTCCCCTTTAAATTTAAAAAAAGTTTTTTTGAACAAGCGCATTAAAACGTCGTATCATTTTTAAACCGCTTTAACTCAAAAAAAACGCCAAAAAAAAAAAAAAAAAAGGGAAAAAACATATTACATAACAGACACCGCGCGGTTTTGACCTGTTTGGACCTCTTAGGTAGGACAAACAACATTCTAAACAATGGAAACAACGAGGAACAGTCATTTATCTCTTCAATGCGGTTCAAACTATGCAGCTGGGGTTTAAACATGAACTCTTCGATGTTGGTTCAAACTAGGGGGGGTGAAAAACTACAAAACGGAATGGGAACAGAAAAAGGAAGAGTTTAGGGGAGAAGGGACAGATTTAAAAAAAAAATCATTATCATTATTGTCATAACCATTACAACTGCTTATTTTCCCCTTTTGACGAAAAGTAATTTTCATCGTTTAAAAATGACCCTCTCCCCTTTCTTTCCATTCTGTAAGTTTTTTTCTTCACCTAAACCCCATTAAATAATAATAATGATGATAATAACAACACAACAAAAATAATAATGATAATGAAAAATGACAATGTTGATGTAACAACAACAACAACAACAAAAATAATAATAAGATAAAAATAATAATAATAATGATAATAATAAAAATTAATAATGAAAAAAATAATAATAATAATAAAATAACAACAAAATAAAAATAAATGACAAAAATCAATGATAATAACAATCATAAATATGATGATACTCTGAGATGATTATGCTGTTGTGTTGTTTCTGCTCGCTGCTGCGCTGCTGCGCGCTGGCTGATAATGATAATGATATCATTGAAGATAAAATACTGTTTTTTCCCCCCCTCTTTTTTTTAAAAAAAATCAAATTCGGGGGGTTTGGGGTGTGTTGTGTGGTGTGGTGTGGTGTGTGCTTGCTGCGTGGTGCGTGCGTGCGGCGGCGTGCGTGCGTGCTGCTTGCGTGCGTGCTTTCGGCGGGGGTGCGTGCATGTAAATATATATATATGCACACCCACACAGCCCGGCCTTATTTTTATGAGTATGATTTTAGTTCATATACGTATATATGTATGTGTGAGTGTTTACACAGCCCCTTTTTACACGCAGACACAATGTCTTTAACAAAGCCAAAGCCTGGGAAAACTTTTCCACCATCCTCTTTCACTTTCATTTTTCATAAAGTCTGAATTGACCCTCGGTCCCCCAACTGGTTCTCAGGGGCTTTTTGGGGTGTGTGTATGTGTGGTGTGTGTGTGTTGTGTGTTGTGGTGTGTGTGTGTGGGGTTTTGGGTGCGTGCCGGTGTGTGGTGTGTGAGTGTGTGTGTGTGTGTGTGGTGTGGTGTTGTGTGTGTGATGAGGCGTGTGTGTTTGGGAGTGTGTGTTGTGTTGTGTGTGGTTTTGGGTTTTTTGTTGTGTGTGTGTCATGTGTGTGTGTGTGTGTGTGTGTTTGGGGTGTGTGTTGTGTGTGTGTATGTGTATGAGTGCGTGCGGTGTGTGTTGTGTGTTTGTGTGTGGTGTGTGGTGTTGGTGCGCGCCGCGCGGCGCGCGTGCGTGCTGCATGTGGTTGTGTGGTGTGTGGTGTGTGTGTCTGCATGTTGGTGTGGTGTTGGTGTTGTTGTGTGGGTTGGTGTTGTGTCTGCATGTGGTGTTGTGTGTGGGTGTTGTGTGTGTGGTGTGGTGTGTGAGAGAGAGAGAGAGAGAGAGTAAATGTTGGAAGGAAAAGAGGAAACAGTATTGTGTAGCAGAGATAAAACATAGTGGAGGATGAAGAGCATGTACAAGAAGAAAACCCAAGAATAATTCATGGGAAAAACGTCCATAACAAAGGTAAAAACGAGGGTGGTGTGAAGGGGGGAACATGGGTTATTATAGGGGGGGGGGGCATTTATAGGGGTGGGGAATACAGGGCGGAAGAAAGGGGGGGGTATAAGCGGAGAAGGAAGGGGGCAAGTGGAAAAAGGGAGAGAAGGCTGAGCTGTAGGGGGAAAGAAGGAGGGGGAAGGGAGAAATGGAAAGGGAAGGGAAGTAACAAGCCAGAAACTCCAGAAATATCTTGAACCAGACATGTAATTTTTTCGCATAAAAGTTCGCACGGCCCCTGACAAAAACCAGGGGAGTTCGTTTTGTTTGTGCCGTAACATTTCTCTCCCCTGTCTTAAACATCACTTCCGTTTTCAAGTCTCCCTGTCTCTCGTCCCTCTCCTTGTATTTCAGTCATCTGTCGTCTGTCTGTCTTTTTCCTCTCTCTCTCCTCTCTCTCTCTCTCTCTCTCTCTCTCTCTGCCTTTTGCTGTCTGTCCGTCGCCTCTCGGGTCTCTCCAGTCTCTCTGTTTTCTTCTGACTCTCCCTGTTTTCTCTCTGTCCTCCCTTTTTTCCTCTCTCCTCTCTCTCCTCTCTCCCCTCCTCTCTCCTCTCTTATTGAAGCCGAAGTTAAGCGTGTATGGAACTTGCGTGCTTGCTGTTTGGAAGGTTTTTTAGGGATTTTAGGTAACAAAAAAGGGGATAAAGAGAGAGGGGAAGAGAAAAGAGAAAGAGAGAGAGAGAGAGAGAGAGACTAGCACTAAAAACCCACAAAAAAGAATGCAGATGGATACCCCCCCCCCCCCCCCAAAACACACAAAACACACAGACGAAAACAACAGACACAGACGATAGACAACACAAAAACCACACACACACACACACACACACACACACAACACAAACCCCAAAACACACACCATTTCTCCCTTTTTCCCCCTTGTCTAATTATTTTTCTTACAGACTGTCTTTTCGTTTCCGCTTGTGTGGTATTGTGGAGGTTTAGTGTGTTTTTTTTTCCCCTGTAAATTTTCATAACTTAGACGTAATTGCCTTAATTATAAACGCATTTTTTTAAACTTTATTTTGGCAATTTTTACTAAGTTACTTTTAACAATTTCGCTTTGGGGTCAGACAAAAAAAAAATGTATCTTATCTCTCATCCCTTGGAAAAATCATTTTCTTTATATCTTTTTTTAACCCTTAACCCTCCTTCCCAGTTTTTCCCCCCCCTCACCTCTCTTTCCCCTTGCCATCCTCTTGTAAATTTTTTGTCTCTTTGTGGTCTCAAAATCGCCCCCCTCCGCGCACCCCCGTATCCCAAGCGATTCGACTTCCCTCAGCGGGGGCCGGAATACCCCAGTGGGAAAGCGCCGGACTCGTAAACTTTGGGGTGCGGGTTCGAATCTCCCCGGGCCGTTTCGGGGACAGGGGATATTTCCCCCGGGAGTTAATATTGGTTCTGACTCCATTCCCCATACATCCTTCGAATGAACAATAAACCGGATTCCGGTGCGAACGCACGCATAACATCTTGAAACACACAAAAATCCCGCCCCAAACTTTCGGAAGAGAAGGCCATTTTTGGCCGTTGGTATGGATGACACTTACCATAGCATGCCCCTTTCCCCAAGTTGGAGCAGGGCCCCTTTAAATTTAAAAGGGCGGTAAAAAAAAAAACAACACATCCTACACACAAAACTCCACCCCTTTGTTGGAGATGGGTTTTAACCCCTTGCCTGTCTATACAGGGAGTGTCCACAGGAGAACAGCCGCACCAGGAAAAAAAAGAAGAAAAAAGAAAAGAAGACTTCCCTCACCCTTCCCTCCTTTTAATCTCACCCCTCCCCCCCTCTTATCCCCCCTTTCCTGCCTTGCCTGCAATTTTCCCCAAATTTTTTTTTTTTTACAGGGCACACAGGTTTATCAAGGTTACCGTAAAATGCTACCGACTTTTACACCACAGCTTCAGACCGCTCCGCCCCGTCCCCCAAAAACAAGTCTATCTTCCGGGGGAAGCGAACTGAGTCGGTTTCATCTGTGGGTAGGATGGTGGATGACCTGTGTGTGGTGGTGTGGGGTGTGTGTTGTGTGTGTTGTGTGGTGTGTGGTGTGTGTGTGTGTGTGGTGTGTGATTTGTGTGGAGGGGGGGGAAGAAAGGGTGAGGAAGGGAGGGGTTTTCACAGTACAGCAGACTGAAGGCTTGATCTCTTTTATTCCAGAAAACCATGACAACACAATGTAAAGAGAAAACAAAGAGAACTCGAGGGGAAAGGGGAAAGGGGAGGGGAGAAGGAAGGCGGAAATTGAATAAAATGAAAGGGGTTTTTTTTTTTGTTGTTTTTTGCAACCGGGTTGTGAAAAAAAGCGATTATATTTTTTTTTTTCCCTGAGAATCCGTGGCAATAAATGTAAGAAAACAAGTATGAAAAAATACCCCCTATAATAAAAAAAAAGAATTTTTTGTGTTAATTAAGTCAATTTTTTGTCCTAATGAAAAAAGACAAAAATCCCAAAAGGGCCCCGTTAAAAACAAGCGCTAAAACAGAACACAAACAATTTATAAGCGCCGTAATTAAATAAGATGCAAAGCATAAAAAACGTACTCCCAGTTTATCCTGAAAAAACGCTGAGATATTCCATAAAGGGGGAAAAAACCGTTTGGGCTGGGAACTTTCGAATGGCTATTCTGGAAAAAACGGTCATCACTGTGACCAAAAAATGAACATACTTTCAAATTTCAGAAAGACGGCCAAGTACTTTCTAACATTCCATAAAAAAAAAAAACCGTTATGGGGCGTTTTAGCCGTTAGTAACGGCTATAACGGGTAAACTAAAACGTCGGACTCATCATTCGCCAATAATGAACAACCTACAAATTTTCAGAAAGATCGGCCAAATACTTTCTGAGAATTCCAAAAAAGAAAAACCTTATGGGCATTATTGCCTTAATAAAGGCTACAAAAGGTAAACAAAACAAAAAAGCGTTTATCCGGAAACCCTAATGAACATACCCACAAATTTCAAAAGACGGGGCCCAAAACTTTCTGAACATTCCATAAAAAGAAAAACCGTTATGGGGAGTTTTGCCGTTAATAAAGGCTACAACGGGAAACTAAAACACGGGGATCATCCTGACCCATAATAACATCCTACAAATTTTCAAAAAAGATCGATTAAGTCTTTCTGAGATATTCCATAAAGAAAAAAACCTTACGGGCCGTTATAAACCCTTTTGTAACGGCTATAAAACGAAAAAAAAAAACATCGGGCCATCATCCGTAAACCCCCTAGTAACATATCTGCTAAATTTTCACAAAGATCGCCAATACTTTCTGAAAAATTCATAAACAAAAAAAAACCGTTACAGGCCCTTACAGCCCTTTGTAACGGGTAAAAAGGGTAAACTAAAACATCGGGCATCATCCATACCCCCTAACGAACATACTTGCAATCTTCACAAACATCGGGCCCGTATTTCTGAGATATTCCATAAGAAAAAAACCGTTACGGCCGTTAAAAAAGCCTAGTAACGGGTTAACGGTACACTAAAAGGGGGCAATATTCTGACCCATAAAAAAACATACCTGCTAATTTCACAAAGATCGGCCAAGATTTTCGAATATTTCCTAAAGAAGAAAAACCCTTACAGACCGTTACAGCCGTTGGAACGCATAGTGGTAAACTAAAACAAAACAAAAGGACCCAAAAAAGAAAATAACCAAAAAAAAAGAAAGATCGGGGCCAAGAAAAATTTCGAAAAAATTTAAAAAAAAAAATGACAGGCCGATAAAACCCAAAAACCAAAGGGAAACAAAGCATCGGGGGTTTTAAAAAACCCAAATAAAAAACCCCTAATTTTCAAAAAAACCCCAAAAAACTTTTTTAAAAACCAAAAAAAAAAAAAATAAAAGGCCCGGACCAAAAAACGAAAAAAAAAATGGGATTGGGGAAAAAAAAGAAAAAAAAAAAAATTTAACAAAAAAGGGATTAAAGGGAAAAAACAATTTTGACCAAAAAAAAAACAAAAAAAAAAAAACAAAAAACAAAAAAAACAACAAAAACAAAAAACCCCAAAACAAAAAAAAACAAAAAACAAAACAAAAAACCCCCCACAAATAAAACCCCTTTAAAAAATCAACAAAAAACCCAAAAAAAAAAGTTGGGGGGGTTTTTTTTTTTGGGGTTTTTTTTGGGGGGGGGGGGGGGGTTTTTTTTTTTTCCCCCCGCCGAAAGGGGGGAAAAAAAAGGGGTGGGGGTGGGGGGTTTTGGGTTTTTTTTTCCCTTTTTCCCCCAAAAAAAAAAAAAAACTCCCCCCAAACGGACAAAGAACCCCCAAAAAAAAAAAAAAAAAAAACAAAAACCAAAAAAACAACCCAACCCCAACAAAAAAAAAAAAAAAAAAAACCTCCAAAAAAAAAGAAACCAAAAAAAAAAACCCAAAAAAAATCTTCCCCCCCCCCTAAAAAAAAAAAAAAAAACCCCCCTTCCCCCCACCAAAAAAAAACGAAAAAAAACCCCAAAGAAAAAAAAAACCCCTTTTTTCAAAAAAAAACCAAGAAAAAATCCCCCCAAATCTACCCCCCCTTTTTAAAAAAAAAAAAAAAAACAAACACAAAAACAAAAAAAAAAACAAACAAAAAACAAAAAAAAAAAACAACCAAAACAAAAAAAATTCAGGGTTTTTTCCCAAAAAAAAACTGGGGAAAAAAAATTTAAAAAAAAGAAAAAAGGGAAAAAAAAGGGCCACCCCAAAACAAACCCTGCAAACCAATTCAAAAAAAAAAACTTAAAAAAAAAAACCAAAAAAATTTCCCGTTTTTACCTTTAAAATCGAAAAAGGGGTTTTTTAAGCCAAAAATTTGGTTTTCCCCGGGGTTTCTTTTTTTAAAATGGGGGCAATTTTTTTCTCCCCCAAAACCCCTTTT
>JAMYXO010007269.1:0-12337 GCA_033310375.1 Conus canariensis
GTTGGGTTTTGGTGTGGGTTGTGTGTGTGTGTGGCGTGCGTGTGTGGCGTGCGTGCGTGCGTGTGTGTGTGTTGTGGCGTGGGGTGTGTGTGTTGTTGTGGTTTTGGTGTGTGTGTGTTTTGTCGGCGCGCGCGCGCGCGCGCGCCCGCGCGTATGAGTGTGGTGTGTGTGTGTGTGTGTGTGTGTGTGTGGGGTGTGTGTGTGTGTGTGTGCGCGCGCGCGCCCGCGCGTGTGAGTGTGTGTGGTGTGTGTGTGTGTGTGGTGTTGTGTGGGGTGTGTGTGTGTGTGTGCGCGGCGCGCGCGTGCGTGCTTTTCTGCTTGGGGCACTAATGCGCCCTATAAAATCCAGAAGGTATTGGAAAAAAAAGCACCCAAGTCACTGCATCATCGTATAACCCACGACCCGCATCACTACTGAGGTAGTTGTGGAAGAATTTTGTGTGTGTGTGGTGTTGTGTGTGTGTGTGTGTGTGTGTGTGTGGTGTGTGCGTGCGTGCGTGCGTGTGTGTGTGTTGTGTGGGGGTGTGTGTGGTGTGTATGTGTGGTGTGTGTGGGGGTGTGTGTGTGGGGTGTGTTTTGGGGAGGGGGGGGTTTAGGGAGAGGGGAGGAGAGGGCGAGGGCGGATAGGATAGCGGGAAGAAAAGAAACCCCATCTGGTCTGAATTTACAGCCCACTCACCCTTATAAAAGACTAAACAAGGAGCGTGGAAAACAGACCACCCTTCCAATTTATTTGCAATAGCTCCCAACGGGAGATGCCCGATGGAACCCTTCCAACTTTGACTTGCACTCGTCGAACCTCGCTTCAAAGGAAACGACATGTGGATACTGAACGCGAAGAAGAAGAAGAAGAAAGAAGAAGAAAAGAAGGAAGAAGAAGAAGAAGAAGAAAAGAAGAAGAAAGAAGAAGCCCGAAAAGAACAAGAAGAAGAAGGTGGAGGAGAAGAGGGAGGAGGAGGAGGAGGAGGAGAACAAAAAGGGGAGGAGAAGAAGAAGAAGAAGAAAAAAGACATTTTGCCCCTTGATGCACACGAAGAAAAAGTCATGTCAAAACTTTTTCCTTTTCAGCCCCCCCTCCCCTGGCTTTCCAATACAAAACCTATTTCTGTTATTGATTGCCACTATTTCTGGCTGCAGAATCTGCTTAGAGTGTTTTAATGTACTGGGGGACGTTCACAAAAGCCTTTATATTAAAAATACCCCTGGACTGAGGGAGGCTTTTTTTGTCATTTGGGATGGGGTGGTTTTGTATACGTGAAATCTTTCCGTTCTCTTCAATCCACGGGGAGAAAACGGGTATAAGGAAATTCTTCACATTCTTGAGTTGAGCACATTCTGAAACGAATGTCTAGAGGGTCATGGAAAAAAAAAGAAATAGGACTTATGTTGACCATGACATATGTGATTGGGAACACCGTCCTAGGGTTTTCAATTTTCTAACATGAAATGTCTCACTATCTACCTACCTACCTACCTATCGGGCCCCTGTCTATCTTCTTAACTGCCTACTTCCCCTTTTCAATTTCCCCTTCCAACCTACGTTGCTTATTTACCGCCTCCCTTTGCCAAACAACAACTAATTAACTTACCAGAGAGAGAGAGAGAGGAGAGAGAGGAGAGAGAAAAAGATAGGGAGAGAACGGAGAGACAGAGAGACAGGGAGACAGAGAGAAAAAGGGGAACGAGAAGAGAGAGGGGGAGATGGGGGGGGGGTTTGGGGGGGGGGGGAAGGGAGGAGTATTCATATAGGGGATAGATTAGGTTGTGGGACAGAAAAAAGGGGGGTGTTTTGTATGTATTCGCAAAAGGACAGAAAGAAAAGTTTGATAAATGGGAATGAAAAGATAGGTGGGTAGGGGAGAGAGAGAGAGGGGGGGGGGAGTAGAAAAGGGGGAAAATTAAGAAACAGGGGGGGTGGGAGAGAGAGAGGGAGAAGAGAGGGGAAAAAAACCAAACACACACCCCAACAAAACACACACCCCGGGGGGCGCGGCCCCGCCGCGCACATATGTATAAAAAATATATATTATATATATTATATATATATATATATGGAAATCTTTTTTTTTGTCGTGTTTTTTCAAATCTCTGTTATGGGACATATATATAAAAAGGGTTTTTAAAAGAAGCAAACCCCAAAAAAAGGAAAAACCCCCCCCCCCAGCATTGCATTTGACAGAACAAAAAAACACACAGCTCCCCTTTCCCCTCCCTGCATCAAACCCTGATTAAAAAGAGAAAAGCCGCCCCAAATTTTTTGCCCTTCTCGCCGATAGAAAAAAAAAACAGGGGGGGTTTCAGCCCGTTGACTTTTTTAGAAAGGGGGTTTTTTCTTCAGTGGTACCCCCGGGGATGCAACCCCGATTGGACAAAAGGGTTTTCAGGGGGTTTTTTTGCCTTTTTACGTTTTCCCTACAGAAAGCGTTGATTTATATAGTTTGCCCACGGGATTAAGTCACATTTGAGTAAGGGGAATCCCAACCCCTGGGTTTTGTGTGGGGTGTTTTGTGTGTGTGGTGTGTGTTTGTGTGGTTTTTGTGTGTGTGTGTGTGTGTGTGTAGTGTAGGTGTGTGGCGCGGCGCGGGGCGCGCGCGGGGGGTTGTATGTGGTGTGTGTGTGTTTGTGTGTATGGGGTGGGGTTTGGGGGGGGAGGGGGGCCCCTGCTTCCTCCTTTTTAAACCATTTTTTTTTTCTCTCTCTCTTTTTTTTCCCCTTTTTTGATAAGGTCTCCATCCTTCTTTTTTTCCCCCACTTCTATTTTCCTCTTTTTTTTTTATAAACCAATTATCTTAGAGAAATACCATTTCTCTAAAATTCCTATAAAAAAGGACATATTCTTGTTGATTTTTAAGTGTCTTGGCTTTTTGATTCAAAGTGCCCCAGGTTTTGGTCATGCTCAAGTGGGTGTACTGACACTCCTCACCCTAAAGAATGTGCGGGCTGATGCAAAAGAAAAACAAAAAAAACAAAAAAACATTCAAAAAAAACAATAAAACCCCAAAAACAAAAAAAAAGGAAAAAAAAAAGGGAAAAAAACGTTCTTTATTTTTTTTTTTTTAAATTTTTTTTCCCCAAAATTTCAAGTTCATTGACAATTTTCTTTTTTGGGGCAAAATCCCCAGTTGAAAAAAACCTTGGCACTGCTTACGGGGGCTTTTTTTTAACACGGCTACTTACGTTTTATTGATCAAAAAGGGTTGCACTGCCTACGAGCCTTTGCCGTTTTTCTGTCGTTGGTGGTGGTGTGTGTGTGTGTTGTGTGTGGGGTGGGGGTTGTGTGGTGTGTTTTTGTTTTGGGGTGTTTTGTGTTGTGTGTGTGTGTGTTGTGTGTGTGAATTCTCGAGATGGGGGACTGATCTTTTCCCTTTCCCTGACCCCCCCCGTCCAAATTTTGGTGTAAAAATGTTTTACAAACTCTGTGCCCTTTTTTTGGCTTTGGGGGTTTTATAGATAGTGACAAATCCTTTTTGGGGTTTCCGCCTTTGGAAAAGGGAGAGAGAGAGATAAAGAGAGAGGGGAGAAGAGAGAGAGAGGGGGGAGAAGAGAGAGGGGGAGGGAGGGGAGATAGAGAAAGAGAGAGAAAAGACAAAAACGGGAAAACACAGCCCAGGACAGGGAGACGAAAGTGTGGTGCTCGTGCTTTGCTTTGCGGGTTGCGTGCGTGCATGCGTGCGTGCTTTCGTGCGGCGTGCGGGTGTTTGTGTGTGTGTGTTGTGTGGGTGCTTTCCCGTGTGCGTGCTTGCGTGTGTGTGTTTGTTGTGTGTGTGTGGTGTGTGTGTGTTTTGGGGTGTGCGTCGTGGTGCGGGGCGTGGGGTGTGTGTGTGTGTGTGTGCGTGTTTGTGTTGTGTGTTGTGTGTGTGTGTGTGTGTGTGTGTGTGTGCGTGTGAGTGAAATGTGTGTGTGTGGGTGTGTGTGTGTGTGTGTGTGTGTGTGCGGCGCGGAGGGGCGTTTTATGTGCATAGGGTAATAAAATAAAAATAAATTACTACGTCTCTACATATAAAGTAGAAAAGCACGGCTTTCGGTGTCTGTTTTCAGTTTTTTTGTATTAGGGAAAAAAAATGGGAGATTTTTGCGGGGTTTCGACGATTCCCTAAGGCCAGGTAGCAGTTCATCGATCTTTTGTGCAATGTCCCTTCGTTTTCTTGATATGCGTGGTTGAAAGGGGGGAGACGATCGCAGTGAGTCTCTGCGTAGGAGGCATTTCAGAGGCTCCCTACCACTATGTAAATACTACTTTCCACCACCGCCACCCCCGCCATTTCCCCAGCAAAACCCGCCCACCACCACCAGCAAACCACCACA
Source organism: Conus canariensis (assembly GCA_033310375.1). NCBI lineage: Eukaryota > Metazoa > Mollusca > Gastropoda > Neogastropoda > Conidae > Conus > Conus canariensis. Next base: position 4,306 of record JAMYXO010007269.1, read on the forward strand.
AAAACCCCAAAAAAACTAAACCCTTACTTTCTACTACCCACTAAAAAATTTTTATTAGTTTCCCTTCCGTTTTTCCCCTCTCTTTTCCCCCCTTTTTCTCTTCTCTCCCCCCCTCTTTTTTCCTCTCTCTCTCTCTCCTCATTTTAAAACCCCTTTACCCTTTATATTAACTCCTTTTATCTCCCCTTCACCTCACTCTCTCTCTCTCTCCCCTCCTCCCCTCTCTCCATTTCCTCTTCCAGTCTCTCCCCTGTCTCTCGTCTCTGTCTGTCTGTCTTCTGTCTGTCTGTCTGTCTGGTTTTTGTCTGTTCTGTCTGTCTGTCTGACTGGTTACTGTCTCTCACCCCCCTCTCTCTTCCTCCCCCTCTTTTTCTCTCTCTCTCTCTCGCAGATCGTAGTATCGTCCCAAATTTGGTCATTTTCCTCCCCTCTCTCTTCCCCCTTTTTTCTCTCTCTCTCTCTCCCCCTTCCCTCCTTTTCCTTTTCTCTTTCTGCTTTTTAATCCTCCATACCATTCCCCCCCAAGGGGCCCAAACAATATAGGGGGGCCTCAGGAAAAAAACTGCAAACCCGTCTGCTGGGAAACCCCCGTTTTTTAGGTTCCCGGCACCTGTTCTAAATTTCCCCCACCTGACCCCTACTGACGGAATTTAAATGCTTATTCGGATAGTAGTAAACAGGGGCTCAGCCCCCGCACAAACAGCCCGCAGCAGGGAGGAAGCCCGCTGCCCCGCTGGGGTTTTTCCCGCTGTGCTGCTGACCCGGCCCCCTTCCCCCCTCCTCCTCCCTCCCCCCCTCCCTCCCATCCCCTCCTCCTCCTCCTCCTCCTCCCCTCCTTCCTCCCCCCTACTATACTACTACTACTACTAAAACCACTATACTTTTTTTTGTTTTTTTTTACCCCCCCTTTTGAATTTTTTGGCCCCGGGGTTTCTCTCTCTCTTCCCCTCCCCTCCTCCCCTCCTCTCCTTCCTCTCTCTCTCCCCCTCTCTCCCCCTCTTCCCCTGCTACCATAGCTTGCCCCTTTTTGAATTGGCCCCATAAATCTCTTTTGAAAGGTTTTGTGACTAATTTTTTTTTTTTAAGTTCTTTTTTTTGCCCAAAGGGTGGGGGTTTTATGGCCTTTTGGTTTGGGCTTTTTTATTAAGGCATGGGAACAAAGGAAAAACCCGGCCTTTTTCCCAAATTTCACCCCCCAAGAAACAGCTGGGTACCCAATTCGTAAACCCCCTGCTAACCTTTTCCCTCTCCTGCGTTTCTCCACCCCAAAACCCCCAAACCTTATCCCCCCTAATTTCCCCCCCCCCCCCCCCCCCCCCCCACCCCCCCCCCCCCCCCCGACACTTAAAAAAAGCTATCCGGGCAAATTTTCCGTTTTTTTCTAAAAGTTCCTGTGGGAATTGAGAAAGTCCCCCCCCCCCCCCACCAACCCCCCCCCCACACATCGCTTTCTAATGTTTGCAAATGACAGGCACCACACCAAAAATCCAAGCGCCAAAGGTCTTGCTTAAGGGGTCGAGGTTTTTTAAAAGGGCCGGGGAAAAAATTTAAATTTTGTTGGGGAAAAATTTTTTAGTGTTGGGCCTGGGAAGGGTTTATTTTCCTCGACTTTTTTTATAAAGCCCCTTTAAAGGGACAAGCCAGGTTTTTTCTAATTGAAAATTAAAGTCAACGGGATGGGGCTATTTGGGGGGATTTCAGCTGGCGCAAGGATAAAGGGGCAAAGGGAGAAATGGGGGGCCGAAAAGTGACGCCAAATGAAGGGAAGGGAAAGGGATCTGAAATTGTTTATGGTTCCCTCCCGGGGGAAAAACCCCCCCACTAGGAAATGATTTGGGGGGGGGATGGGGGAAGGGGGGGGGGGAAAGGGGGGGTTGTTGTTTTTTTTTGATCAAGATCGGGTTTAATACCAGAAAAGCTAAACCCCCAAAATTAAAAAAGGTCTCCCCAAAACGGGGGTTTCATTGATTCAGAGTGATCGGGTGCAAAAATTCCCCAAGCATGGCGCGTGGAAACCCCGAAACGTTTCCCCGTGGGTTTTAAACTCTGAGCCCGGAGTCGGGGAATCCCAGCCCCCCGTGTTACAGTTCCTCCCCAAAACCCCCAAATTTCCCGTTTAAAAAAAACAGTGGAACCACAGAATACAATCGTCTGTTTGGAAAACACTGGGACAACAAAACATTGCAAGGTTTTACGGTGATGAGGGGAAAAAATCCCTTTCAAAGCAATAAAAAAAACAGCACAGTAGTTTGAAGAGTAGTATTTTGTTGCAGAAAATGGGGAAATATAGTTTTTAGTTGCAGTACTGGTAGTATTTGTAGTATTTTCAGTACCCGGAGGGATATTTGTAATTTCATTTCTGGTTGTAGTTGGTAGTTGCCGTACCCTTGGTTTGTAATAGTAGTAGTAGTGTTCCGTACTGAGTAGTAGTTAAATAGTATATAGTAGTAGGACCGTAGTTAAAAAGTAGTTTGTTTAGTAGTAGTTTTTGCAGTAATGGTTGTGTAGTGGTAGTATATTGGGTAGAAGGGATAGTTGCCCGTACTGGTTGGTTTAAAATAGTGGTAGTAGTAGTGATAGTAGTAGTAGTAGTTGCAGTACTTGTAGTAGGAAAATTGTAGTTAAAAAATTTCAGTCCTTTGGGATAAAATATTTAGTAGTAGTGGAGTAGTAGTGATAGTAAAATTAAAATTGGGCAGTACTGGTTTGGTAGTAGTGGTAGGGAGTAGTGATATATGAAATTGCGGGGGGAACCCGGTATATTGGGAGGTTTTGTTTCAAATACGGGAAATAGTAGTGGTGTTGCAGTTTCTGGTAGTAGTAGGGAGAAATTTTCATACTGGTAGGAAATTGAAATAGTAGTTGCAGTACTGGAAATAGAAATAGTAGTTGCAAATACGGTAGTTTAAGTGGTAATAGTAGTGGGTATAAATAGTAGTTGCATTAAATGGAAATATTTGTGGGAGTTGGGGAGTACTGGTTTTGTAAGTAGTATTGCCCGTACTGGTAGTTTAGGTGGGAAATTTTCAGTAATTTGGGAGGGAGTTTGTTATAGTTTTGGAAATAGTAAATGGTGTTTTCAATTTTGGTAGTAGTAGTTTGTAGTAGAAATTGCATAAATGGTGAAAAGTATAAGGGGGTAAATAGTATTTGTAGTAGTAAATTGGTATTTTCCCGAAATGGTAGATTTGAAATAGTTTTCCCTTAAGGTTTTAGTATTAAATAGTAGTAAAAAGGGTTCCCGAAATTTGGTTTAAAAATTAGTTTTTGTAGTAAATTTGTAGTTTGTAGTTGTTGAAAAAAGTAGTTTGTATGCAACATTTTGTTGGAGGGTAGTTGGTAGTAAAGGGGAGAAAATTAAAATTGATGTAAATGTAGTTGGGGAAAATTTGGGATTTCAGAAATTTTTAGTAGGGAGTAGAAATTGCAGAACCCGGTTTTGTAGTAGTGGGGAGGTTGGGAGTACTGGTTTGGAGTATTTGTAGTTTTTCAGTACGGAAATTTTAGTGGAAGTTGCAGTACTGGAAATAGTAGGAAAAGTTGCATTACTGGTGTAAATAAATGGAAAAGGGGGGGAATGGGAGTAATTTGGTAGTTGCAAATACTGGTTTGAAAATTAAAGGGAATTCAGAAAAAAGGTTTTATGGGAGTGTTGCCCGTCTTTTTGGGAGAATTGTAGTAGTTGGGAGTACTGGTAGTAGTTTTGGTTAGTTTTTGGGGAGAATATTTTGTATAGTTGTAGTATTAAGTTAAATAGAAGAAAAAATTTTGTAGTTTTTTGTAGGCGGTGGTGGCGGGGGAGGTATAGAAAAAAGTTTTAGTAGTAGCCGTAGCAATTTGCAGAAAACCCAAATAGTAGTATTGTTTGTAGCGGCGGTGGTGGCGGAGGAGGTGTTGGATGTAAGGGAGTAAGGGGTAGTAAAGTAATTTTGAAACGGCGGGGGCGGCCGGGGAAAAAGTAGGAAATAAATAGTAGTAGTAGTAGTTAGTTTAGCAAGGGCGGGGTGGCGGGGGGTGGTTTGTAGTTAGTATAGGGGGGAAAATAGTAGTGTAAAAAAGTAAAATGGGTTTTTAGCCGCAGCAGCTGCCGCAGGGAACAGCAGCGGCCCTGGAGGAGTATAGAATTAATATAAATAGTAGTAAATTTGTAGAGTATTAGTAGTAGTAGTAGAGCAAGCAGCACAACAAAAGTATTAAAAAAATAGTAGTATAAAAAGGGAGGTAGAATAAAAAGGGAGCAGCAGGGGACAGCCCAACCACCCCCCAAAAACACCCCCAAAAACACAAACACACCCCATGGAGAGAGAGAGAGGAGAAAAAAAGAGAGAGAGAGGGAGGAGAGAGGAGGAAAAGAGAGAGAGATGGAGAGAGACAAAGTTGCATACTCGCTCGCACACACCCGACACAGAAAACTTCTTCTTCCTTCTTCTTTCCTTTTTTTCTTTTCTTCTTCTTTTTTTTTCTTTCCCTTTTTTTTCCCCCCTTCTTCTTTCTCCTTTCCCCCTCCCCCTCAAAAAAGGGGATGGCCCAACCCCCAAAAACACTTCCCCTTTTTCCTCATATTCACAAAAAAGGGGAACAAAAAAATTTAAAAATTTTAAAACAACGTTTTTCTTCATTTCAAACACTTTCCTATGGGGTCCCCCCGGGGCCATCCGGGGCCCCTTACTGTCAAAATTTACATCAAGATTTACCTCTCCATATCACATCCCCCGTGAACCTTTGTGTGATACAAAAATACATACAAATCATTTGTTTTATGCTTGATAACTTTCCCCAAAGAAAGTTGGAATGCCCTCGTCAAAGGGGACGGAACAAACACATGTCCCTTCCCCTCAAAAAAACAAAACCATGTTATCACAACTGGGGCAAAAAAGAAAAACTCCCCTTTTAAAAGTTTCCCCTGTAATCTTAAAAATGAACCCTTGAAAGGACATCCTTTAAAGGCTGGGAATAAAAATTGAAAAACAATATGATTGGAAAGCTCACAAAACTACAGCAAAAAAGTTTACAAAAGTTTATCAACTCCCCCAAAATCAACGTTCCCGACCTGCATTCACCGGAAGCTCTTTTTCCCGCTCTTTCAATCAACATAGATATGGGTCTACACTAGGGACTGTGCTAGCGCAAACCCTTAAAACCCTTGTAAACCCTACAAAAGCGAGCATAAAATTAGTCCTCCAAAAAGCGTAGTCTTCGGACTCGGACTATAAAAGATTCAGTTCCCCCATTAAGTCTGAGATTACAAAACAAACAAGGGATCATATTCACAAATTTGTTTGGGGAAGGCCCCCAAAACATTGCACAGATTCTCAAAAACCTCAAGGACTTACCCAAACTTCATGTCCCTTTCCTAGAATTGACTTATTCAAACCCTTTAACATATTCAGGTTCCTGTCAAGGGAAACTCGCCCCCTAATCAACCAAACAACGCCAAGCATATCAACTTCAAACACCATTATTTAAACCCATCTTATGTCCAGTACTTACTACTCGCCATAAATCCCCAAAAAACCCCACCACCCTCTTTCCTTTATAAAAATTTCCCCTGACTATTTAGAAAGTTTTTGTATTTAAAATGCACATGTATTTTTTTTTGTTTAGTAAGTAGTCTTTTGAGTACATTTGTGTGTTTGTGTGTGTGTGTGTGTGTGTGTGGGGTGTGTGTGTGTGTGTGTGTGTGTGTGTGTGTTGGGGATTTCCTTTTACCTCCTGCCCTTTGTTTTTCTGTCGATATGCTTTTTTTTTTATGTGCTCTTCTCTCTTCCCCCTCTCTCTCTCTCTCTCTCTCTCTTTTCTCTCCTCTCTTTTCTCTCCTCCCTCTCAGGGTTTTTGCTGAATGACTTGATTTTTATTCATTGCATCCCCTCCACCCGTACAATGGGGCTATCATTATGCTTTTCCCCCCTCCATTTGTGTTTTATTTCTATCGCCCCCCCCCCCCTTTTCCCCCCCCTCCCCCCCCGGTGCTTCAAAATCGATTGTTTGTATCTCTTTGGAATTTTTTATTGTCTTTGTTCAAAACATCCCTTTCTTTCGACCCACTCTTTCGCCTCTTTCCCCCACCCTCTCTCTCTCTCTCTCTTTTGCAGACTTCCCCGCATTTCCCTTCGCCTCCTGCGTCCTCTCTCTTTTTTTTTTTTTTTTTTTAAATTTAACCCCGTATTGTATTGTATTCTAGTCACTTTTGCATGCTTCCTTTGTTACCTTTTATTTTATATTTTTGCCCCAAATGGGGGCGAGGACGGGATGTAAAAAGCACATCAGTGCTTATCTATTACCTCGTAAATAAAGAATTTTTGCCCTTGTTTGTCTTTCTTCCACCCCCCCGCCCTCACCTCCCTGTTTTCTGCGCAGCTCCGCCACCCCCTTTTCTTGTTTCTGTATTTTGTTGGTCTCATGGAATCAGAATATTTTATCTATCGTGAACATAGCGGGCCCGCCCTTGGGAAATAGCTGTTAAACCACTTTATGTCCGACCAAAACTACAATTTAAAATTAATTCACGAATTCGTTTCTTGAAGTACAGTACATTATCAACAAAGGGTGGATTTGCCTTGGCGACATGTTAGCTGCAAAGAATCTCTAAAGGGGCGTTCAGGGTTTTTAGAGTTTTTACTGCTGTTTTAAAGGCACCCGGGGTTCTGCTTTTCTTGGTTTTTGTTGTTTTTATGTTGACGTTTGTCTGTTGAGTTGTTATTATTTGCTGTATCGATGCTGTGTTGTTTTGTGTTGATGTTGCGTTTGCGTTGTGTTGTTAATTATTTGTGTATCGTGTTGCTGTTTTTTGTTGTTTGTTTGTGTTGACGTTTGTCTTTTTAGTTGTTATTATTTGCTGTTCGATGTTGCGTTTTTTTGGGTTTTTGGTGTTGACGTTTTGTCATTTGAATTGTTATTATTTGCTGTATGAGTTGCTGTTGTTGTTTTTTGTTGATGTTACTTTTCATGTTGTAGTTGTTATTATTTGTGATCGATGTGCTGTTGTTGTTGTTTTGTTGTTGTTACGTTTGTCATGTTGTAGTTGTTATTATTTGCTGTATCGATGTTGTTTGTTGTTGTTGTTGTTGATGTTGACGTTTGTCATGTTTAGTTGTTATTATTTGCTGTACGATGTTGTGTTGTTGTTGGTATGTTGACGTTGTCATGTTGTTTTGTTATTATTTGTGTATCATGTTGCTGGTTTTGTTGTTGTTTTGATGTTTCGTTTGTCATGTTTTAGGTTTTTATTTGCTGTATCGTTTTCGTTGTTGGTTGTTGATGTTGACGTTTTGTCATGTTTTGTTTTTTATTTTTTGCATATCAATTTGCTGTTGTTGTTTTTCCTGCAGCAGTGTCAGCAGCGTCAGCAGCAAACTAAGCAGAAGGTTTATCTTGTTCTTGATGTTGATTTCTGTTTATATTTTTCATCTCACATTCATCTCACATCATCATCATCATCATCATCATAAAAATTTCTCCCATCATCACCTTCCTTTTTTTTTCTTTTCTTCTTCTTCTTCTTTTTTTCCCTTTTTCTTCTTTTCTCCATTGTCTCCCCTTCTCTCCTCCCTCCTTTCACTCCCCCCCTGTCTCCCTTTTCCTCCTTTCCCCCCTCCTCTTTCTCCTCCCTCCTCCTCCCCTCCTCCCCCCCCCCCTCCTCTTTCTTTTTCTCCTCCTCCCCCTCTCCTCTTTCTCCTCCTCCTTTCCCCCCCCTCTCCTCCCCCCTCCTCCTCCCCCTTTCCTCCCCCTCCTCCTTTCTCCTCCTTTTTTTCCTCCCTTTTTCCTCCTCTCCCCTCCTTCTCCCCCCTTCTCCTCCTTTTCCTCCTCTTTCCCCCTCCTCCTTCTCCTTTCCTTCTCCTCTTCCTCCCTTCCTCCTTCCCTCCTCTTCCTCCTCCCTTTTCCTCCCCCTTCTCCTCCTCCCCACACATTCCAAAAAAATTACTCGCAGCCCTTTTTTACGTCCTTGAAACGATGAGGGCAAGACATTTCCTGTTTCACCACTTTACTTTGAGCAAGCGTTTTTCCTTTTTTTCTCGTTGCTGCTGTTGTTGTT
>JAMYXO010007270.1:0-5000 GCA_033310375.1 Conus canariensis
CACCCCCCCCCCCCCCCCCCCCCCCCCCCCCCCCCCCCCCCCCCCCCCCCCCCCCCCCCCCCCCCCCCCCCCCCCCCCCCCCCCCCCCCCGCATTATACACTTCCGCGCTCTGTCTGTAATTTCGCCTCATCTCTTTGTTTCCGTCCTTTCTCAATGGCGCATTTTAAATGCAAGACTGTCGTGTTTTTAGTCCAACAAATTCCTTCTGACCCCCCCCCCCAAAAAAAAGCCTCCCCCCCACCCAACCCACCTCCAGTACCATCTAACCCCCCCCCCCCCCCCCAGCCTCCTTTCCACCCTTACCCGGTCTGACAGGTTCCTCCATGTCTTCCCCTTTCCATTCCCTCAGTGTTAAACTTCCTTTCCGTTCTCTTCTTTCCCGCCACAAATCAAACCATTTGTTTTCCTGCGTGTTTTAAACACAACTCGTGCAGTAGTCAGTATCCCAAGAAACATGTGCAAACTATACACAACTTAGTTATTCTTGCAGGCGTCCCACACACACCACACAACACACACACACACACACACACACACACACCACACACATCCTAGTCTAGTGTGATATGATGTATATTGCTCATCAATGTATTGATTGTGATAGTTGCACTGTTTACATTGCACTGTGTATTTTCGGATTTCTGCGTATGCATTGCTTCGCGTTTCTTTTCTCTTTTCATTGTAGGCGATGCTTATTTTTTTTTGTGAGGGCAGGATGAAAAAAAAAGCTGTGAAGCTCATTTTTGTAACCATCAATGAAGATGATATTGACTTGACCACACACACACACACACACACACACACACACACACACACACACACACACACACACACACACTCTAAGAACTGCATTTGCTCTTTCTCTCTGTCTCACTCTCTCTCCCCATCCCTCTCTCTCTCTCTCTCTCTCTCTCCCTCTCTCTCCCCCTCTCCCTCTCTTCCCCCTCCTTCGCCCTCTCTCTCTCTCCCTCCCTCCCTCTTTCCCTCTCTCTCTCTCTTCCCCTCTCCCTCCTCTCTCTCTCCCTCCTCTCTCTCCCTCCCTCTCATCCTCTCCCTCTCTCTCTTCCTCTCCCTCTGTCTCTCTCTCGTTCTCCATCAGTCATTCTCCATGCCTTCCACCCGCCCTCAATCTCTCCTCTACATATATTGCATCAGTGATTCTGAATTATGCATTCTTAATTGCATATGTGTTGATATGCAATTCTGTGCGATTTTTTCTTTCATATGCTTAGATATCTTTGCTCTGTCTAAAAGCTGGATTAAAAAAAAAGGCACCGACTTTGTGCTTATTCTGTTCCCTCAGTCAACTTTTCGATCGTTCTCTCTCTCTCTCTCTCTCTCTCTCTCTCTCTCTCTCTCTCTCTCTCTCCTCTCTCTCTCTCTCTCTCTCTCTCTCTCTCTCTCTCTCTCTCAAGGCACCGACTTTGTGCTTATTACGTTCCCTCAGTAAACATTTCCATCTCTCTCTCTCTCTCTCTCTCTCTCTCTCTCTCTCTCTCTCTCTCTCTCTCTCTCTCTCTCTCTCTCAGTCAACGCTCACATACACTCAAACAACAAATTAAATCTATTCATGAATTTGAGCAACTGTTCTCGATAGGCATGACTTTGTTCGGCTGTCATTAAGCTCTGGCAAATACAGTGGTACTTTCCCTTCAAATACGCCTAAAACGTTTTCGGCTGTGGATTTCATTGTGCTTTTTTAATCTCTCGTGTGGTGTGTGTGTGTGTGTGTGTGTGTGTGTGTGTGTGTGTGTGTGTGTGTGTGTGTGTGTGTGTGTGTGTGTGTGTGTGTGTGTGTGGTGGTGTGTGTGTGTGTGTGTGTGTGTGTGTGTGTGTGTGTGTGTGTGTGTCGCTGAGCACGTACACAGACTCAAAAGTTTTTTTGGAGATTAAAAAAAATTATTCTAAGGGGTATTGAATTTGTATTTTGTTGCAAAGTGAGACGAACGCAGGCGGAAATCTAAACAAGTCTTAAATAAATGTCCGCGAACCGCCAAGAGAAACGTGGACAAGCGAGTCACAAGACAAAACACGACGCGTTTCGACCTCTTAGGTCTTCTTCAGGCAAAAACACAAACAAATAGGACAATGTTGATTCAACGACTGCCTATCTTGCACTGAAGAGATCTAAGCTAAGTGAAAAATTCGTTCATTTTCATTGTCCTATTCGTCTGTGTCTTGCCTGAAGAAGATCTAAGAGGTCGAAACGCGTCGTGTTTTGTCTTGTGACTCGTTTGTCCACGTTTCGCTTGGCAGTTTGCTAACATTTATGTCAGGTTTGTATTTTGGCCTTTTGAGTGTTTATGTTTATTCGATGAACTGAGGTTGTGTTGCACGAAAAATGGTTATTGTGAAGAAAAAAAAAAGTTAATTTCAGTATTAAATACAAATACACTGCTGTGCTGAAAACTCTTTTTTGAGTCGTTTGCTCGGATGCGAGGAAAGAAAGCACTTCTTTACCTTCAAACTACTCATGGTGACGCCTTGCTGGTCAAACACTTCAAACTACTCATGGTGACGCCTTGCTGGTCAAACACTTCAAACTACTCATGGTGACGCCTTGCTGGTCAAACACTTCAAACTACTCATGGTGACGCCTTGCTGGTCAAACACTTCAAACTACTCATGGTGACGCCTTGCTGGTCAAACACTTCAAACTACTCATGGTGACGCCTTGCTGGTCAAACACTTCAAACTACTCATGGTGACGCCTTGCTGGTCAAACACTTCAAACTACTCATGGTGACGCCTTGCTGGTCAAACACTTCAAACTACTCATGGTGACGCCTTGCTGGTCAAACACTTCAAACTACTCATGGTGACGCCTTGCTGGTCAAACACTTCAAACTACTCATGGTGACGCCTTGCTGGTCAAACACTTCAAACTACTCATGGTGACGCCTTGCTGGTCAAACACTTCAAACTACTCATGGTGACGCCTTGCTGGTCAAACACTTCAAACTACTCATGGTGACGCCTTGCTGGTCAAACACTTCAAACTACTCATGGTGACGCCTTGCTGGTCAAACACTTCAAACTACTCATGGTGACGCCTTGCTGGTCAAACACTTCAAACTACTCATGGTGACGCCTTGCTGGTCAAACACTTCAAACTACTCATGGTGACGCCTTGCTGGTCAAACACTTCAAACTATTCATCGTGACGCCTTGCTGGTCAAACACTTCAAACTATTCATCGTGACGCCTTGCTGGTCAAACACTTCAAACTACTCATGGTGACGCCTTGCTGGTCAAACACTTCAAACTATTCATGGTGACGTCTTGCTGGTCAAACACTTCAAACTACTCATGGTGACGCCTTGCTGGTCAAACACTTCAAACTACTCATGGTGACGCCTTGCTGGTCAAAAACTTCAAACACTTTCCATTGACACACAGAAATAGGCGCCACTCACCCCACAGGAAACAACTCTAAAACCGGCCCCAAGGAACCAGTGGACGAACACTGTCCCGCACTGTACTCTCCACTGCCATCACCACCCACACCGCGTTGTAGTCCCCCAAACCTTACAATGCACAGCGGCACAGACAGCCAGCAAAGCACTGATGTCACACCAGTCCAGTCCCAGACATCTCTGTCAACTGGACACACGTCATCTTAAAACAAGAAAAAAAAACCCTCTATGAAAGACTACTGCAAACTAAAAGCCAATCCCCGTGCTGTGCATTGCAGGCGGGTACAGACCTGTCACATGTCCTTCCATTAGTAGTAAATCAACACTGCTATCAAACAAAGTGTAACATTTGACATTAGCAGTGATAAAAGAAAAATTACATCACACTGAAGGAAAGACAAATGATAAGATATAAAACACGACGCGTTTTGACGTTTTTCGTCGTCTTCGTTTCCATTGACTTCAATGTGGTTTGTCTTGCCTGAAGATGACCAACCAGGTCCACACGCGTCATTTTTCGTCACATTTTGTTTAATATTCACCTGCAGTCACCTCACTTTGAACTTTGAAATTAACAGACTTTAATGGTCTCAGTTCCAAAGTGGTGTACGCCACATTCTGTCAAGCCTGTGACAAAATATACACCGGAGAAATGACACCAGCTAATAATCTTTGGTGACGTGTATTCCATTTGTAGAAATATCCGTCTGCTTCAATGGAAGGACTGCAATGACTATCATCCCTGGATGGGTTTGGAGGCAAAAGCAGACGATCCAAAACAGGCCAAGCTCAAAATAAACCAACGCGTACACTTTGTAAAATCTAGGCCTATGAAGGAGAACTGTTACGTTTTGTTGCCGTTTAAATACAGACAAGGTAAGATGGTGGTATGTTCGTATGGACGTTGAATATAAATAGTTCATCGTAGGCTTATTAATTTCAGTTGCGTTAATGTCTCTGTGGTAAAACAAATCAGCTGTTCTTCTTTGCAGAGTGTTAATTCTTTGCAGAGTGTTAATTCTTTGCAGAATGTTCTTCTTTGCAGAGTGTTCTTCTTTGCAGAGTGTTAATTCTTTGCAGAGTGTTAATTCTTTGCAGAGTGTTCTTCTTTGCAGAGTGTTAATTCTTTGCAGAGTGTTAATTCTTTGCAGAGTGTTCTTCTTTGCAGAGTGTTAATTCTTTGCAGAGTGTTAATTCTTTACAGAGTGTTAATTCTTTGCAGAGTGTTAATTCTTTGCAGAGTGTTAATTCTTTGCAGTTAATTCTTTGCAGAGAGTTAATTCTTTGCAGAGTGTTAATTCTTTGCAGAGTGTTAATTCTTTACAGAGTGTTAATTCTTTACAGAGTGTTAATTCTTTACACTTGATTAGCCCTGGCCCCACTCCACAGTGAGGATCGAGTTAGAGAACCGACCAACAGCCAACGAGTTAGAGAACCGACCAACAGCCAACGAGTTAGAGAACCGACCAACAGCCAACGAGTTAGAGAACCGACCAACAGCCGATGAGTAAAACATGAGAATATTCAGAACTGAGCGAAAACACGAGAGAGAGAGAGAAGAGAGAGAGAGAGAGAGAGAGAGA
>JAMYXO010007270.1:10000-12333 GCA_033310375.1 Conus canariensis
TCCATGTGGAGATGGAAACTGTTGCGCGCTACCATTCTTACATGTTGGTCATCACTGTTCAGAACAGAGATCAGGAAAGAGATGCGTTTGGAGTAGCACATGGTACTTGGTTTCAGCAGACCAAGGCCGCCTTGTTTTCGGGGAAGGAACATGTGCGCTCGATTGGTAGAAGAGTTTAGTTTGAGATGAATGCGAACATAATCAACTATCTTATCTTCCAGAGTCTTCAGGAGTTTTTCTGTGAATTTTGAATTGCTGTAATAAAAGCTCAATTTTGAAGAAGCCATGACGTTTACAGCATCAATTTTCTTGCACAGCGGTAAAGGTGAAAGCGAAATTTGCTCGCCTGCGCCAGTTGCTCTTTCTCAGAAGTTCCAGTCAGATGTGTTTGAAATCCAAGATACTGGTATGGCTCATCTTTTCCATACATCGGTGTAATCTTCCCCTTGCAGCGTAACGTGGACGTTCTCAGTCACATCTGTAGAAGCCCAGTTGTTTCCTGTGCGTTGTCCATGAACGGTGGCACACTTTCTGTGTTTCACTTCCATTCCGGTGTAATGCAGGAAGGTTTCCGTCTTATTTATCATTTCTTGTAAGCTCTCCTCACAGCGAGCACTGGCACATACATCATCCATGTATGCCTGACATGGAGAAGGCATTGAAGCTGGTGTGAACGTCTGCTCCATCCATCGAATCCACGGGTCCAACGCCTGAATGAAGGCAACAGCTGACCACGGGCAGCCTTGCACGATGCAACATACATACATACATACACACATACATTCGTTACATACATACATACGTTACATACATACGTTACATACATACACGCATACAATACACGCATACATACATACGCACATACATACATACATACATACATACATACATACATACATACATACATTACATACATACATACATATGAATCATTTTTATTGCAAACTTTGTGATAACTACAATTATGCAACCTTGTCCATAAATGTTCAAAACACCAACAACAGACATAGTCGTGGTCCAGAAAGTATGTTTTAAAAGAGTGACTTTTTCTGTTTCATGCCCCCCCCCTCTCTCTCTCTCTCTCTCTCTCTCTCTCTCTCTTTTCTCTCTCTCTCTCTCTCTCTCTCTTTCACCTTATTCTTCTATTCATCTCGCGTTCTCATTGTCAGTCAGTCCATTTTTCTCTCTTCTTTTCTTTGCATGGATTTAGGGCTCTTGCCTGTTCCTGAGGAACTGTCGTCTCACCCAAACACGCCTTGACCCAATCATTACTGACATACTCAAGTATTTTGCCAGTTTTTTGCTCCTATATTTGGAAAAAAACCCGGGCAGGCAAAGGCCTGGAACCACATGTTTGTGGACAATTCCTAATGACCCAATAACGTAATGAAAAATTTTGTATCAAACTCTGCCCACCAAATAAAAACAAAGAGGATGATTTTGAAACTTTTCTTCATAGCATAACTGAAAAAATGGATCAAAGGGGTTGGAAATTTCGACAATGAAACCCTTTGAGTTGCTATGATCGATAAACAAAGGTCAGGTTTTACTGATTTGCGTTGTTGTAAACGGAAAAAAATGCAGGGTTTTAAACACTTTAACAAATTCAGCACGACAAGTTTTTGAAGTTCCTTTTGATAAAGTCCACACACCTATCATGCCTTGAGTGTACGGCCTTTTAAGGCCCGACAACCATTCGGCTGCAAAAACTGTGTTTTGTGTGAAATGCACAAAGAGAACAATGGTTTGGATACGTTGTGGGGAGTCGTATAACCAGCGTTTTGTTTGTAGCAGCTGGAGCCGTCCTTTGAAACAAATCCGGTAGGGGGTCGTTTATTTGGGGTTTATGAGAGGCCAGCGACTGCTTCTGTCTGTTGATGGAATGCTGTCGCGGAAAAAGTCTTCCCCGTTGTTGAAGGCCCTTTAACGCGTTGCAGATCCTTGCCATTTCCATTCTCTTGATGGCGCTGAATAGCTGTTTGGGCTGGTATAGCGGAGCCGAACAATACCCATCCTCTGATGCGGAAGCACCATTCCAAAAATGTCGCCTTGCCTCGTATTCGGTTTCAACTCAAGACAACGCACAATTCGTTCCCGTTCTACAAACGAAGAACGGGACCAGCTGATTCGCTTTTTTCCTTAAGTACCTTCATTGTCTGGTTTTGTAGCCTCCAACATTTTCTTCATCTGTTCCCCCTCTTGGGATTTTCCCTTTTCTCCATGTGAAGATGAAAGCTGTTGCGTCAACCAACTGACATGCTGATCGTCACTGTTTAACACAGATAAAGAAAGGGGACTCGTTTTGCATAGTACATTGTACTGGTTTAGGAGTC
>JAMYXO010007271.1:0-12333 GCA_033310375.1 Conus canariensis
ACGCACACATACATGCATGCAGAATCACCACGCTAAGTGGCATCATAAAAATGGTTGTAAACTTAGTACGGTCAAGCAGCAGCATGTGGACTCTGGTGTTGTGTGGACTTTAAATGAATAGCATTTTTTCGAAAAAGATGATGGCTTGATAAATGAGCAGGTGTGCTCATATTTTGAACCAGCAATTTGATTACTTTCCCTAAGCGATTGGTACTATTTACAGTGTACTGCATACTATTAATGACTGGACAAGCTATGCATTTATGCAAATGTCAGTGTGTGAAAGATAAATAATGTACTTGTTCAGTGTATTTGTGTGAGCCAGAGTATAGCTCACATAATCCTATATACACTTTGTGGAGGTGAGGATGGATGATGGTGTTTCTGTTAGTGACTGGCTTTCCAATTTTTTTTTTTACCCGCATATTTTGAATCTCTTACTCTGTCTCCATCCTCAACAACATTATCCCCTGTTCCTCACTGCCTTGAAACCCAGTGACCATGAATGTATGGTGGTGTGTTTGAACATGGCCATCTCAGGCTATGCTTATAATACTATTTTCATGACTGATGTTTTTTATATCCTCTTTAACATGGTGACAGCCTTGATATGGCCCTTTGCAGTCGGCTGGGCTATAAGCAATATTACCTTACCCTTTATATCCTCCTTCCATGTGGGAGTTATACTATTTAGGGGTGTGTGTGTGTGTGTGTGTGTGAGGCAGTTCTTGTTATAATCAGTTGTATCATGTAACAGTGTTCTGTGTTAGTATCCCACCCTGTGGAATGAAGATTAGCAATCAATCAGAATTGTGTATCATTAAGATTTCTTTCTGTGAGGTCAGTCAAGCTGCATAAAACACTCGCTGAATGTAGGTTCCACAGGAAATGCAGTGTTACCAATGGTTTGTTGAACACCAGCATGATGTATGCGCGTTTGTGTAAAATACCTGTTACATGTGGTTGGGTGGGTGGGTTCTTGTAATAATCAGTTCTTTATTATATAACAGTGTTCTGTGATAGTATCCCATCCTTATCAGTTAAGAAAAGCAATCAATCAAAATTGTGTATCATAAAGAGCTTGTTCTGATTGTGTATCAAGATATCCCATCCTTATCAGTTAAGAAATAATACAAAGTGAAAAACAGAGTGGCAAAGGTAATCCAAGGAAAAGATGAGAATGACCAAGCGTTTTGGGCCTTAAACCCTTTTTCAATGGTAAAGAACTATGAGAACATAGCAATTTAAAACATGGAAAGGTGAACATAAATCATGGTGATAGCAAACTCCAGCAAGTGGCTGCAGGGCCAAGTAGAAATCAGATGTGTTAGGAGAAAGGAAAAAGGAAAGTGAAGTTGAAGAGAAAGAGGGGGAGAGAGAGAGAGAAGGAGGGGGAGCATGCAGAGAAGAGAGAGAGCGAGAGAGAGAGAGGAGGAGGAGGAGAGAAATTATTCTTTGATG
Organism: Conus canariensis; assembly: GCA_033310375.1. NCBI lineage: Eukaryota > Metazoa > Mollusca > Gastropoda > Neogastropoda > Conidae > Conus > Conus canariensis. The sequence goes on from JAMYXO010007271.1 coordinate 1,462, forward strand.
TTAAGTCCTGTTGGTGTAATGGTACCAAGTCCTTTGATCAGCCAGAATTCCATGAATTTTTGATAAGTCATGCTGGTTTTATTCTGCCAGACAGCAGCAACATTGTTGTGAGAGTATGTGCACATGGGGCTGTTAAAATGCACTCCAATAGGGTTCTTGTACTGAAGTTTCATGGATCTAAGATGTTCAGTGAAACAGTCGTTGAGTGAGCGATAGGTTTCTCCGATGTACAGTTTGTCGCAAAGTGTGCAGGTTATGATGTAGACCAAATTGGATGACTGGCAGGTGAAGGAAGATCTTATTGTGAATTTTGCAAGTGGGCCTGTGACGGTGATGGCAGAATTGAGGAAGGGGCAGGTTTTGCAGTTCTTGTGGCAGGGTTGATTTCCGGGAGAAGGAAAAAAGCCACTGGAGGGACACTGGACTGATGCTCTCACAAGAAGGTCTTGAAGGTTTTATCTCTACAAAACGCAATCAATGGTGGTTTGGAAAATGCAGTTTTCAGTACTGGATCATTTTGCAAAACATGGAAATTTCTAAGCAGAATATTGTGAACAGCAGTTAAGATAAGCAATCAATCAAAATTGTGTATCATTAAGAGCTTGTTCTGATTGTGTATCATTAAGATACCCTATCCTTATCAGTTAAGATTAGCAATCGGTTAAAATTGTGGATCATTAAAGTGTTTTTTCTGATTGTGTATCATTAAGATTTCTATGTGGTCGGTCAAGTTGCATAAAACACTCCCTAAATGTAGTTTCCATAGGAGTGTTACCAGTGGTTTGTTGAACACCAGCATGATATATGTACTTTTGTGTAAAATACCTGTGTACATGTGTGTGTGTGTGTGTGTGTGCAATGCTCTGTGCACATCTGGGTATCCAATACCTAGTGTTCATATGTGTAACAGTACTATGTTTACATGTCAAACAGAAGCTTGCATACACACTTGTACATTGAGCACTGGATACACATATACAGAGATCATTACACAAATAATTATATGAAGACATTTACTCAGTGTCTATATAATGCTCAATATGTGTGTGTGTGTGTGTATGTGTGTGCTTAGTGCTCTGTGTACATAGCACATGTGTACACGCACATACATTGAGCATTAAATAGACTTGGAACAAATGCCTGTGGTGTTCTGCCTTTGTAGCCATTCTCCTGTCTTCGTTCAGGAAACCCCTTTTCCTGTCAGTGGTAACTCTCCTAGGTACACATAACAGGCAGTGATGTACCACAAATCTTGTTCCTGTCCCTCCGCCATAACTTTAAGCTTTTGGCTTTTTCTTTCTCCTCCCTTCTCATTCTGAGCTTTTTGAAAAAGAATCCAAGTCTCTGGTGTTGACAGTCCACCCAATGGAGTTCATTGCCACCCCCCATCCCCCACCACCCACCACCCCAGCCTTTCACACTCCTTACCCAGGCCAACACATTCCTTAGTACATTCTTTCCCCTCTCCGCTCCTCTTACATCATTATTTCTGTTCTGTGCTTTGCCTTAAGTCACAAATCAAAACTAGTTACTTTGGGGGGTTTTTTTCATGTGTATTTGGAAAATAACTCATGCAACAGACAACACCAAAAGAAAAATGTGGAAACTGTTCAGTGATTATTACTTTCTTGAAAGCACGTGTGCATAAAGGTACGCACGTGCATGCACAATCACCACAAAAAAGTGGCATCATAAAAGTTGTCCTAAACTTAGCATGGAGCAGCAGCATGTGAGCTCTGATGTTGCGCAGATGTTTTATGTATAGCCTTTTTGCAGAAAGATGATGGCTTGCTACATGAGGTGTGCTCATGGTGTGAACCAACATACAGATCACTTACTTTCCCAAAGTGATTGTCGCTGTTTAGAAGTACTACGTTTCAAAACAGTTCACTTACTTTCCCAAAGTGATTGTCGCTGTTAGAAGTACTACGTTTTACTACGTTTCAAAACAGTTCACTTACTTTCCTAAAGTGATTGTCGCTGTTAGAAGTACTACGTTTTAAAACAGTTCACTTACTTTCGCAAAGTGATTGTCGCTGCTTAGAAGTAGTACGTTTCAAAACAGTTCACTTACTTTCGCAAAGTGATTGTCGCTGCTCAGAAGTAGTACGTTTCAAAACAGTTCACTTACTTTCCCAAAGTGATTGCCGCTGTTTAGAAGTAGTACGTTTCAAAACAGTTCACTTACTTTCCCAAAGTGATTGTCGCTGTTTAGAAGTAGTACGCTTCAAAACAGATCACTTACTTTCCCAAAGTGATTGTTGCTGTTTAGAAGTACTACGCTTCAAAACAGTTCACATACTTTCCCAAAGTGATTGTCACTGTTTAGAAGTACTACGTTTCAAAACAGTTCACTTACTTTCCCAAAGTGATTGTCGCTGTATACAAGTAGTACGTTTCAAAACGGTTCACTTACTTTCCCAAAGTGGTTGTCACTGTGTACAAGTACTACGTTTCAAAATGATTTGCTGCTGTTAACAATTGGACATGCTGTGTCAATTCATGCCAGTGTCAGTATGGGAAAGATTTATAATGTACTCATGCAGTGTAGGTGTGTGAGCCAGGGTGTTGCTCACATAATCCTTTGTATTCTTTACGGGATGGGGGATGGAGGTTTTGTTTCTTTTTTTTTTTTTCTGTGTTTGGTTTTATACTTTTTTTTTCTCTCATAATGGCACAGATTTGAATCCCTTACTCTCAGTCCCCACCCACAAGAATGTTGACTGACTGTATGCTGGTGTTCTGAATCCCTTACTCTCAGTCCCCACCCACAAGAATGTTGACTGACTGTATGCTGGTGTTCTGAATCCCTTACTCTCAGTCCCCACCCACAAGAATGTTGACCGACTGTATGCTGGTGTTCTGAATCCCTTACTCTCAGTCCCCACCCTCAAGAATGTTGACTGACTGTATGCTGGAGTTCTGAATCCCTTACTCTAAGTCCCCACCCTCAAGAATGTTGACTGACCGTATGCTGGTGTTCTTGAACACGACTGCCTCATCAGCCACTGTTCATTCCTCCTCACGCTTTGCTGAAGATTTTATTTTGGTGAAGATACTTTTTATGGATCCTCTTTCCGCATAGGAATTATATTCCGATATTGTGGTTGTGTGTGGGTGTGTGGGTGACACTTTTAGTGTGCGAGTACGTTTAATGTTTATGTATGTTTAATGTGAATCATCACTATTCTTGCCATCAATAATCAAGGTGTAATAGTGTTCTGTGTTAGTATGCTTAGGCCCTGAAGGGCCAGGGCCAGGATCTTCTCGCTTGTCTGTTACTCCCAGGAATGTAGATTAGCAATCAATCAAAATTGTGTATCATTAAGACTTTTTTCTTTCCTTTTTTTTTTTTGTCAGCCAATGCTGCAGAAAGCACTTCCAGAACGTACCATAGGAAAATCAGGTTTACCAGTGGTGTGCTTAAAGCCAGCGCGATATTAGTTCTTGAAAACTGCAATGCTGATATGTGGACAGATTTGCAGTGGGAATAATGACACAATATTGAGTGTGTAGTACAACATAGGGGTCCAGACCGGTAGAGTAAAAGTGACTGGAACTGGATCTTCTTCTTCTTCCAATTATAGAGCCAGGCCGTTTTGGCGTAGTAGGCTCTGCGTTGTGACGTTGTAGCTTTGCAGTGTCCCAGGCTTGGTTGGTTTAAAAACGAACTGATTTTAAAACTATGTACATGGGTTGATGGGAGGGTTCAGGGAGAGACTGGGGGTGGCTCTTTTCCTGTCAGTGGTAACTCTCCTAGGTACACATAACAGGCAGTGATGTACCACAAATCTTGTTCCTGTCCCTCCGCCATAACTTTAAGCTTTTGGCTTTTTCTTTCTCCTCCCTTCTCATTCTGAGCTTTTTGAAAAAGAATCCAAGTCTCTGGTGTTGACAGTCCACCCAATGGAGTTCATTGCCACCCCCCATCCCCCACCACCCACCACCCCAGCCTTTCACACTCCTTACCCAGGCCAACACATTCCTTAGTACATTCTTTCCCCTCTCCGCTCCTCTTACATCATTATTTCTGTTCTGTGCTTTGCCTTAAGTCACAAATCAAAACTAGTTACTTTGGGGGTTTTTTTCATGTGTATTTGGAAAATAACTCATGCAACAGACAACACCAAAAGAAAAATGTGGAAACTGTTCAGTGATTATTACTTTCTTGAAAGCACGTGTGCATAAAGGTACGCACGTGCATGCACAATCACCACAAAAAAGTGGCATCATAAAAGTTGTCCTAAACTTAGCATGGAGCAGCAGCATGTGAGCTCTGATGTTGCGCAGATGTTTTATGTATAGCCTTTTTGCAGAAAGATGATGGCTTGCTACATGAGGTGTGCTCATGGTGTGAACCAACATACAGATCACTTACTTTCCCAAAGTGATTGTCGCTGTTTAGAAGTACTACGTTTCAAAACAGTTCACTTACTTTCCCAAAGTGATTGTCGCTGTTAGAAGTACTACGTTTTACTACGTTTCAAAACAGTTCACTTACTTTCCTAAAGTGATTGTCGCTGTTAGAAGTACTACGTTTTAAAACAGTTCACTTACTTTCGCAAAGTGATTGTCGCTGCTTAGAAGTAGTACGTTTCAAAACAGTTCACTTACTTTCGCAAAGTGATTGTCGCTGCTCAGAAGTAGTACGTTTCAAAACAGTTCACTTACTTTCCCAAAGTGATTGCCGCTGTTTAGAAGTAGTACGTTTCAAAACAGTTCACTTACTTTCCCAAAGTGATTGTCGCTGTTTAGAAGTAGTACGCTTCAAAACAGATCACTTACTTTCCCAAAGTGATTGTTGCTGTTTAGAAGTACTACGCTTCAAAACAGTTCACATACTTTCCCAAAGTGATTGTCACTGTTTAGAAGTACTACGTTTCAAAACAGTTCACTTACTTTCCCAAAGTGATTGTCGCTGTATACAAGTAGTACGTTTCAAAACGGTTCACTTACTTTCCCAAAGTGGTTGTCACTGTGTACAAGTACTACGTTTCAAAATGATTTGCTGCTGTTAACAATTGGACATGCTGTGTCAATTCATGCCAGTGTCAGTATGGGAAAGATTTATAATGTACTCATGCAGTGTAGGTGTGTGAGCCAGGGTGTTGCTCACATAATCCTTTGTATTCTTTACGGGATGGGGGATGGAGGTTTTGTTTCTTTTTTTTTTTTTCTGTGTTTGGTTTTATACTTTTTTTTTCTCTCATAATGGCACAGATTTGAATCCCTTACTCTCAGTCCCCACCCACAAGAATGTTGACTGACTGTAGCTGTGTTCTGAATCCCTTACCCAGTCCCCACCCACAAGAATGTTGACTGACTGTATGCTGGTGTTCTGAATCCCTTACTCCCATCCCCACCCCAAAAGTTGACCGACTGTATGCTGGGTTCTGAATCCCTTACCTCAGTCCCCACCCTCAAGAATGTTGACTGACTGTATCTGGAGTTCTGAATCCCTTACTCTAAGTCCCCACCCTCAAAATGTGACTGACCGATCTGGTGTCTGAACACGAACTGCCTCATCACCACTGTTCATTCCTCCTCACGCTTTGCTGAAGATTTTTTTTGGTGAAGATACTTTTTATGGATCCTCTTTTTCCGCATAGGAATTATATTCCGATATTGGTTTTGTGGTGTTTTGGTGACACTTTTAGTGTGGAGTACGTTTAATGTTTATGTATGTTTAATGTGAATCAATCACTATTCTTGCCATCAATAATCAAGGTTAATAGTGTTTCTGTGTTAGTATGCTTAGGCCCGAAGGCCGGGCCGGATCTTCTCGCTTGTCTGTTACTCCCGGGAAAGTAGATAGCAATCATCAAAATTGGTATCATTAAGACTTTTTTCTTTCCTTTTTTTTTTTTTGTCACCAATGCTGCAGAAAGCACTTCCAAACGACCATAGGAAAATCAGGTTTACCAGGGGTGTGCTTAAAGCCAGCGCGATATTAGTTCTTGAAAACTCAATGCTGATATGGGACAGATTTGCAGTGGGAATAATGACACAAAATTGAGTGTGTAGTACAACATAGGGCCAGACCGTAAGTAAAAGTGACTGGAACTGGACTTCTTCTTCTTCCAATTATAAGCCAGGCCGTTTTGGCGTATAGGCTCTGCGTTTGTGACGTTGTAGCTTTGGTGTCCCAGGTTTGGTTGGTTTAAAAACGAACTGATTTTAAAACTATGTACAGGGGGTTGAGGGGAGGGTTCGGGGAGGACTGGGGTGGCTGCAGGTAGTGGGGACTGCAGCTCAGGCAGCGCCGAATGCCTCCATGAGGGTGCTGATGGTGGGTTGGTACTGTTTCCATTCCCGATGGTGCGGGAAAAAAGGATGGTACAGTACTGGATGGGGAACCTGCTCCTGGGGGAATTTTCTGTGCGCCTCTAGTCCGTTTTTCTGAAGGGTGGTAGAATGTGGTGGAGTTTAGTTAGGTCACCAGCCTGTTGTGATACGGTAGAGGGATCATAAGCCCTGTTGTGGCGCTCTTCAAGAAATATTATCAAAGTGAGTATCAAGTAGTACGGCAGGGGGTTTTTTCAGTTAGGGCTGCTGCTAATACTCCCTGAATGTAGTTTCCATGGGAAAGCAATTTTCCCCATGGTTTGTTGAAAGCCGAGTTCTGTGTACATGTGGATATCCAACGCTCGGGGTATATGTTAACTTGTCTACATGGTACATAGAAGATTGCATACACACATGTACATAGGGCACTAGATATATGTATCCACTAACATTACTTGCATGCATTCACCCCAAGTCCATGTACTGATCCATATATGTGTGGTGAATGGCAAAATGCTCTGTGTACATTGCACATATGCATGCACACACACATGTACTTCAAACGTTTTCATAGACACAGACTAGATACATGTTGTTTTCTGCCTTTATAGACCCTTCTCCTGTCTTTGTTGTGGGAAACTTACATAATTTTTTCTTATGGTCCCTCTTTTTTTTATTTTTGTTCTTATAGCAGTTTGACATGCCATCTTTTTTGTTACCAGGCAATCAATGAATAAGATGTTTAGTGGACACTAACCATGCAGAAATTGTTTTTTGTGGGACTGAAATGTTTCTATTTTTTACTCAGATGCTCTTGGCACAGCTTTATTTATAGGCATCAGATACAATTGAGCCACCATGCTGTAACTGCATTTTGTTTTTAGTTGTTTTTCAGGATATATCTTATTGTGTGTGTGTGTGTGTGCTCTGTTCTTTTTTTTTTTTTTTTTTTTTTTTTCTTTTGGTACGACTTTTTTTCTTTTCCCATAGAAAAAGCAGTTTTACCAATGATGTATTGAGCCAGCATATTTGCTTTTGTGTAAAATACCAGTGTACATGTGTGTAATGCTCTGTTTACATCTGGGTGTCTAGGTAATGCTTACAAAGTCAATCAGAAGATTGCCTACACACACGTACATTGAGCCCAAGATGTGTACATACACAGAGCATTACACGCATACATACAGGCATTTGCTCTGTGTCTATGTAATGCTCAAGATATGGGTGCACACTTGCAGTTTTCTGTGTACATTGTGCATCACAGACTCGGAGTAAATGCCTGTTGTGTTCTGCCTTTGTAGACCATTCAACTGACTTTGTTCAAGAAACTCCTGTGATGGTGTGGAGTGGTAGGGGTGCACACAAAGACAGTCAGATGATGGTAGGTTCAGGAACCAAGGGATGACAGACGGCCAGAAAGAACGCAGAAGAAACGACATGGAGTTTCTTCCCCTTTATTTTGCTTCCGAAACCAAGAACACACGCACTCACTCACAGCGTTCAAATATATAGCAGAAAAGCAGACGGCAAAGCCAGCAACACAGTGCTGCAGGCAAAATTGGCTTCATGAGGCAGAACTGACAGAAATTTGTGCTGTTGCAGCTTCCATGTTTTTTGGCTTGCTATCTGAACAAAGTATTCAAACATATTTACTATTGATGAAAATCTTGGAATTCAAGGAATAAAAGAAGCAAATCACATTTGATAATTTTGCTGTTTTTTTTTGTTTTTTTTTTAGATCAAATGAGAGAATGAACTCACTTTTAACAAGTTTGTGTCGTATTTTTCTCTATTGCGATAATAATTAACTAACAGCGTGAACTAATTCTATAATGAATGAACAGCAGGCATTTCACTCCTTTCATATGAATTCTGATTTTCCAAGACTGTGTCTGAGTGGAGAACTTTGTCTTTGAAAATTGGAACAAAACACAACTGGCTTTCCTCTTGCCTGGCTGTAGACATGAGCTTTTGATACGATTTTTGATTAAAAAGTACTCTGTTGAAGCGGACTACCGGATAATAATTTCTATACATTTTCAGCTGTATTTATCATATAAATGGAGTCATTCACAAGGTTTTGATTGGGAAGAAGTCTTTCGTAGAATGGCAATTTAGCACAGAACTCAACAATGACAAAGAGTGGAACAAAGAAGGTAACTGATCAAGATGGGTATTGTCAGTCATTTCGCGTATTCGTAAGCATGTGCTGAAAATATCCTACGCATGCGAGATAGGAAATGAAAGCTTACAGACTTTACTTTTAATGCACCAGTTTAGAAAAAAATACAGGCTTTTTGGTCCAGTATGGTGGTAATGAATATAATCAATTAATTTTTGTGACCAGTGATTGTATATATATATATATATATATATATATAATGCCGAACAATTAAATAGTGGGGGAAAACAAGTGCAGGCTAACAATTCTTCTGTCATAGTAATAATGACTTGGCAAAGATTTGAACTTAAGGGGTTGAAGATGGAGAAAACGGGAACATAAAATCAAGAAAATATGTAATAAATATGAAAACACTTCACCAGCTGCATGAGGGAACCATCATAATCCCTCTTGAAGGCAGATCTATTGGTATTGCCTACTCCTAAGCCGTTCGTCTGCTGGATCAGACTCATCAGGGAGACACGGCTGATTGTGTCTGTGCTCTTGGCGTCAAATAGAGACACACCACAGTCCATAACTCTGGTGTTCTCACCACCAAGGGTTAAAAAAAAATCCAACAGCACCCCCAAAGCAGCCAGCGAAGGGTAGTAGAATGAAACAAAAAACGAAAGTGTGGAGAGGTAAAAAGTTGCTGAGAAACTAAAAACATCATGCAAACAGTATAAAATGTAGGGGACAATCTTTGAGCCTACAATGCTTGAGGATCCATTCAAGGATGCAAGGGAGATCAAAGAATATGGAACATTCTGAGTGGTCAGCTCTGCTGTTCAATAAAAACCCCAGGCATTGCCAGCGGCTAAGAATTGTGCAGAACAACCTTTACTTGGATCTCCTAAGAGATGCACTCTCCCACTGATTGACCAAATATATAATGCCGAACAATTAAACAGGGGGGTAGAAACAAGTGCTGGCTAACAATTCTTCCATCATAGTAATGACTTGGCAAAGATTTGAACTTAAGAAGGGGGCTGAAGATGAAGAAAATGGGAACATAAAATTAGGAAAATACATAGTAGATACGAAAACCCTTCACTAGCTGCATGAGGGAATCATCGTAATCCCTCTTGAAGGCAGATCTATTGGTATTGCTAACTCCTAGGCCTTTCATCCACTGGACTTGTTTTTACCAACACAGATCGAACATCCAAAAGAACACTGGAACTCTAGTAACCAGATATTTCCATCAGACTAATCGCTCCCTTCATCATCTCACATGTATAGCTGTGGAAAATTTTTTCAGAGGACAATGATTACGGCCTTCGATGTGAATCTTCCTGGTTTAACAAATGACGTACTGTTTACCCAGAGGGTCTCAACATGGTCACCCAGACTCTTCCCCATACCCTCCCTTCTCCCCAGCCTCCCCTTCAAACAGTACCCCCACTTTCATCTCCCTTCGCCTTTACCCCCTCCCTATCTTCTTCATCTACCCTTGCCGCCACACCCTTCAGTCAAGCCTTTTCTTAGACCTTCTCCTCCCAGGCGCTTGACCTTCTTCCTCCCTACCAGCTCCTATATGATTCCTTTATGCACACACCTGTTGGTGACAACTCTTGCTGGTCTCCCTCTTAACACCCCCCCCCCCCCAACCTTCCATCATCTTTACAACTTCCCTCCCCCCCCCCCCCCTCACTTTTGTATTGTGTTACACCTCCCCAATCCTTCCCTTACACATGGCTTGCGCGCACACAATTGCACACATAAAATTTCCGCTTCCCCCCCCCTCCCAATTTTCGATAAATTCGTTCCTGCCTCCAGCCCTTCCCCTACTTGCATGCTTTTACCCTTTCTCCCTCTCCCTACTCTGCTCCACCTCTTCAGGAGTAGGCATGTATGTGGTCAGCCTACTTTAAAATAGTACTCTAGCTGTGATTTACTTTATAAATATATTACCTTACTTACTTATACACACTGTTTGAAATTTACAAGAACTACACATTTGCCCATGTGACCCATACATACTTTTTGTGGCTTTTTACTCCCAGTGCTCTTTACACAGCCTACTTTGTAACCTCAACATGTAGTTGGCCACCATGTCACAGTTGCGTATTGTTTGTTTCTTTCCTGGATGCGTTTTTCAACTTTGGGCCCCCAGGGCTTCCCCTTTTCCCTTTCCCCTTTTCCCCCAAACCCCCCCTTCAAACAGTTAAACCCCCCTTTCATCTCCCTTCGCCCCCCTTCCCCCATCTTCTTCATTTACCCTTTCCCCCCCGCCACAAACCCCCCCCCTCAACCTTCTCTTAAACCTTTTCCCCCCAGGGGCCCTTGGGCCTTTCTTCCCCCCTACCACTCCTATATGATTCCTTTATGCCACACACCCGTTTGGGGACAACTCTTGCTGGTTTCCCCCCCTTTTTTAACACCCCCCCCCCCAAAAATTTCCTTTATCTTTGAAAATTCCCTCC
>JAMYXO010007272.1:0-12332 GCA_033310375.1 Conus canariensis
AAATGTGTACTACTCTTGTCTAAATAATTATATTATTCATAAACAACATCAATTCAAAATTGTAATTTCTTTCTACTCAGTGACAACGTACCAAACGTATCAGAGGACTAACGCCAAAATATACTCTCCAAAAAAAGAAACTTGACACTATTGTAATTTGGATTTGTTGTGAAAATAAGGGATGTAGTGAAATTGTCATATCAGTATTTTGTAAAGCAACCACTGCACTTGCTAAACCTGCAAACTTACGTGCTTTGAACATCCAAATGTCCGTCTGGCTGATGTTACAATCAATTCGTAATTTTGCCATTTTGCCTTTCACGTGCACATTGGTGAGCTGTAACTCGGCATTCTGACACGCTTTTCCGTTGGGTATAAAAATCCAAAGCAACCATGGGTCAAACAATGCACATAACACTACTGCCGGCAAAAGAAGAATGCCAAGGTTGTCTGATGCTCAACGCAATAACGCAATTGGACGATTGCAAGCAGGGGCCACTCAGCAAGGCGTGGCAAGGCACTTTGGTGTGTCCAGACAGACCATTGCTGCATTATGGACCCGTTACAACATCGCTCACAGTGTGAGGGACAGGCCGAGGTCAGGTCGACCCAGGGTCACTACTGCTGCTCAGGATCGTTACATCCGTGTGCGCCACCTTCGAGACCGCACTACAACGGCAACATCCACAGCGCTCCAAATTCCGGGACATCGAAGAATTCTGATCAAACAGTTCGCAATCGTCTCAGGGAGGCCGGCCTTTTTGCTCGACGACCAGTTCGACGGAATATTCTGAACGCAGGTCACATAGCAGCACGTCTTCAGTGGTGCCGATACACAGTGGGGTGGCCACGTGCACGATGGAGAACAGTTTTGTTCACTGATGAGTCACGGTTCCTCCTTAGACGGGTTGATGGGCGTGCACGAATTTACCGTCGTCAAGGAGAGCGTTTTGCCCCTAACTGCATTCAGCAAGTGGACCATTTTGGTGGTGGTAGTGTCATGGTGTGGGGAGGAATACGGCACAATGGCAGGACTGATCTCGTGCATGTGGCAGGGAATTTAACAGGAGCCAGATACAGGGATGAGATCCTGCAGCCTCATGTTGTCCCACACATGAACACCAATGGAGGAATTTTCCAGCACGACAACGCTCGCCCGCATGTTGCTCGAGTCTGTCTTGATTTCCTGCATGCCAGCAATGTCCAAACTCTGCCATGGCCTGCCTGTTCCCCAGATCTGAATCCAGTTGAACATGTGTGGGATGTCCTGGATCGACGCGTGCGCCAGAGGAACCCACCACCACAGACACTCCCAGAGCTTCTTGAGGCACTCCAGCACGAGTGGCACACCATTCCACAACGTGTGATTGCAAACCTGATTGCGTCGATGGGTCCCCGATGCCAGGCAGTGATTGACGCCAATGGCGGTCATACCAGATACTGACATTTCGTGTACCCTGCTCTTTTCCACTGTCTGATTGGTTTACTTTTCAGTCAATAGAGTTAAATGTTTTCAACACGTGTCCATTGGTAATCAATTAGTACATGTGTCATAATTTGTTGTTTGAATCAAATCCGATTTTGGCAATAAAAAAATTAAATACCGGTGTCAAGTTTCTTTTTTGGGAGAGTATATAACTTCAGGATTTCGACCCTTCCACAGAAAAAGTGTTCTGGCAAAAAAAAGTCACCCAGTTATACTCCTGTACAGTGACACTGGATCTGCTATTTGGCCCGGACTGGCTCCCAAATCGGAAGTGCTTCTTAAATGGACTATATAGCATCCTTGACCAAATTTGGTCCGATACCGACAGACTGACCAATCAACCAACAAACCAGACGCACACTGAAACACAATTTCTGAGCCCGATGCAGTGAATGGATAAACAAAAAGGGTGACAAATGAAGGAGAGAGAGGGGGGGGGGGGGTTAAAGCCACGTGACGTTACAATCGATTTCAAACCTGCTTAACACAAACATCCATCATGATACGGTGAAGCATCTCGTCCTCGCAAGTTTGGCAGTAGATCACAATTCATGTCTAACTGTGCACTACTAGTACTGATCCATCATGTTCCCGATTGCTGCTGCACACACACACACACACACACACACACACACACACACACACACACACACGTTGTGTTTGTAGCTTCATTGTCAGCATCTCAATGCGAATTTCACAAGTGGCAATTCTGGCCGCATAAGTCTACGACTCCAGGGTTACTATCAGCGCACCCCTGGAAGGCTTGGAAGTAGTATCCGTAGGTTTAGCTTACAGGAGACCCTGCTATCAAAGCATCATTACAGCACTTTGCCGTTCTTTGGGGTTTGAGTTTTAGGCTGTTTGAACAGCATGACTTTGCTATACCATTGATGATTTCTTGGGTTTGAAATAAAGGGCTGTCAGAGCAGCCTGACTTTGTCATTGACAGCCATCGGAAGAACATGAATCTGCAATTGATGACTCCCTGGGTTTGCCGATCGGGCTAGCAGAGCCGCATGAAAATCACTGATGATTCCTTGGTTTCGAAATAAAGAGCTATCACGACAGCATTTGGGGACTTCACATTGGATTCGTCGGGTAAAGCTATAGAGTTACATGACAGAAAATGAGAACTTTGCTATTGCTGATTCCTAAGGTTTGGCTACGACAACCAAAGCGTTATTCAAAGACTTCGGTAGGCCTATAGATGATTCCCTGCCTAAGGGCTGTCAAAGCGATAATAGAAGACCTCATTATTGATGATTCTTTGGGTTTGCCTATAAATCTTTCAAGTCGTCATTAGGAGACTCCACAATTGATTTGTGGGCGGTTAGAGAAGTGATAAAAGAGCACAATTGAATCGTTGGGTGTAGCCGTAGGGTTCTCATGGAGAAGCTTGCCGTTGGCGATTCCCCTGATCTGGCTAAATGACTGATACAACAGCATTAAACGACTTCACAATTGATTTGTTGGGCTGTCAGAGCAGTATTAGCAGACTTGACAATCTATTCGTTGGGTTTGGCAACACTATTGTCAAAGCAGTATTAAAGGATTCCATCACCGACCATTCTTTGTGAGTGGCTTTAGCGCTGTCAGAGCGATGTTGGTGGTGGTTGTCATTCACTGTTCCTTTGGCTTCACTTCAGGGCTATCAAAGCATTTTAGAAAACTTCACAACTGATGATTCCTTGACTTTAGCTTTAGGACTATTGATACATTTTAAGACGATGTCACAAACGGTGATTCTTTGACCATGTCTTGCTGCAGAGGTACCAAAGTATAACAGAATTTTGCAAAACATAATTATTTGACTGCGTTCGGTTTTAGAGTTGTTAGAACGTATCGGAGCACAAAACACAAGCTTTCCTCGCTGCGTTTCGTTGTAGTATCAACCAAGCAGATCAAATGACTTTGCAGCTGACAGTTCTTTGGTTCTGCTTGGTTTCAGGGAGAGTGGTGCCGATCAAAGCGTTTGGTAATGAACAATTTCTGAGCGGGCTTTGGCTCTGAAATATTTCCTGATAAAATCTGGGGACTTTGAAACGTATAGTCCACTGACTGTCATTCATGACAGGACTATAAAGCAAATGACAGGAATTCCAAATGCCCAGAGGGGGGAAGGAGGATTGAGAAAGTGACTATGATACTCAATGACCATTGAAAAGGTATAAGCACGCTGAGATCCAATGTTTGTTCTAGATTCTACACGTGACAAAATCCACGATGTTTAAGAGTTCGTGCACTTTAAAGGTGACCTCATTTTTTTCCCTCCCTCTCATCCGCACTACTGTCAGGGCAGCCGATTACGGCCAAGTCTGCCTATTTCTCGCGCTACAACGTGAAAGCGCTCTCTAAAAACAACAATACCACACTCTGTAAAGGTCACCCTGTTTACTTACAAGCATGCTTCTGACCACCATTTAGAAACCGCGAAAACCTGCCTGCACATTATTGATTTTGCTCAGCAGGCAAATGTAAACAGAAGGCTACTGCAATGTGTTCGCATACCTCAGCTTACCGACGCTTTGCAGCCAATCGGAATCCAAGCACAGCTGAAGCCTCTCACTGGCTGACTAGTAATCGTTCGTCCAATCAGACCGCCTGTTTTTTATTTTTTCATCTTTTCCATCAAGATTGTTGTTTGGACATCTAAAAATAACCCCCAAGGCTCGAAAAATCAAACGGGAGAAAACAATGACAAGCCATCCGAGCGAATTTGAAAGAACCACAGGGGGTTGAAGGAACACACACACACACACACACACACACACACACACACACACACACACACACACACACACGCACGCACGCACGCACGCACACACACACACACACACACAAAGTGCTTCGTTGTTGTGAATCTGGGTTGTTGTGTGTAAGCGGAAGCTGGGTTGTTGTGTGTAAGAGGTTTATTCCGTGTCAGAGAGATAAAAAAAAAAGGAGACATTTTAGTGCGCTTCACTCAAATTTGAAACAGAATTCCAGTATTGAAGACAAGGAATGAAGAAATGTGTTTTATTTATTCCTCGTGCCCTCATGAACGGGTATGTGAAGGATAATTACTGTGAACGATAGTTACTGTGAACGATAGTTACTGCTATATGATGAAGTGAAGGAATGGAAAAATTGAAAAGATATGACAGACAGACAGGCTGATGGGCAGAGAGAGAAACAGAGACAGACAGACAGACAGACAGACAGACAGACAGACAGACAGACAGACAGACAGAAGAAGGTGGAGGGGTACGGGGGAAGAGAAATAAAGACGTATAGACTGAGATAAACACATATACATACATAATGGATGAGAAAAACACAGACAGACACAGAGAAAGACAGACAGACGCACACAGAGAGAGAGAGAGAGAGAGAGAGAGAGAGAGAGAGAGAGAGAGAGAGAGAGAGAGAGAGAGAGAGAGAGTATTAAGCAGATCGAACCTCTCTCTCAACAACAACGACTACAACAACAGCAACGAATTTCTACACTCTAGGTTGAGAATGAAGCTGTCCTCTAACCGGCAGAGCGAATGAATGGCTGCACATCAGACAAAATTGAAGCGCTCTGAATAAGGTTCTCAGTGAAAGAGCAGATAATCGGATGATCACCTGAACGAGCCGGCTTCATCATTGCATGCTCCCGTGCGCCCCCTGGTGGGCCCCCTGGTAAGGCAAATGTGAAATCCAGTTGGATTCTCGCATCAGTATGTATTATTGTGTATCTTTCCTGTTTGATCATCAACCAGCTAAGTGGTGAAAGTAAGGGTCCTCCACAAAACAGGGGCATGCCTAAATGAGTTCACACTGACAGAGAGAAAGTTGACAGTATTTCGCGACTCGCGTGATAGCCATACACATACATATAGAAAACTACTAAAAGAGGCAAGATAAAACCTGAAAGCTGACACAATCCAGCGCTCTTATTCAGCGTTATCAGCTCTATACTCCATCCTATTTTCGACATCAAAAAGCTAGCTAGCTAGATTTCTTTAGGAACTAGATGTCAGAAACAAAATGTTTTGTATTAAGTACCAGTACATCGAAAACATCCTGCTATTGGTCGAGATTTTTTGCGGCATTTCCACGCACCCTCGCCTACCCATCTCCTGCCCGCTCCTTTCTCCTCCTGCCTCATCTCCCAAGTCCCTCAGCCCCCCCCCCCACCCCCCCACCCCTCACTCTCAACCTCCCCACTCCTCCTCCCTTACCGGAGACAGAAGGAGGCAGAACATTCGCCCTGGTGCGACTATTTGCATGTGTGTGTACCTGCTCATTATAAGTTGTCTGGCCGTAAAAAAAAAAAGGAAAAAAAAAGAGAGAGAGAGAGAGAGAGAGAGAGAGAGAGAGAGAGAGAGAGAGAGAGAACCTCGTCTAAACGGTCATCCTAGCTTTGGTGAAACAGATGTTAGTACTATTGATGAACATAATGATGATGATGATGATTATCAAAAGATGATGATAATAATCACAATGATAATCATAGTCATGATGATTACATGGTAGTAATAGCAGGAATAGTGATGATAATGATAATCGTCATAATGAAGCTCTTGTGTGTTTACATGATGACCAAACGCTATCCACTTTACATGTATGCATATTGTGATAACAAGTAAAGGCAAAGCTGACTCATGCTCGATGTTTCTCCTATGATTTACTCTGGGTTCAAATGCTCAAAGTTCAACAACGATAAGTAAATACGCAAACCACGCAAGCGGGGTTAATCATGCGCCTATGCACGCGCGCGCGTGCGTGCGTGCGTGTGTGCGTGTGTGTGTGTGTGTGTGTGTGTGTGTGTGTGTGTGTGTGTGTGTGTGTGTGTGTGCGTGCGTGCGTGCGTGTGTGTGTGTGTGTGTGTGTGTGTGTGTGTGTGTGTGTGTGTGTGTGTGTGTGTGTGTGTGTGTCTGAACGACGGAACATCATCATCTTGAACGTAGTCAGCTATGACTGCGGAACTTTTTTTTTTCCGATGCGGTTGTCGCGTCTCAGTTTACAAATGACCCAAACTTGTTCAAACTTTCGCTGGGCTGCTTATGTCAGTTACCAACAGTGAAAGAGAAGGGGGGAAGGAGGAAGGGGGAGGGGGAGGGACGGGAGGAAAGGGGAGTGAATGAGGAAGAGGGGGGGGTGCGGATGGGGCGTTATCAGTCCTGACAAAAGTGTTAATTGAGGTCAGGCCTGGGGGAAGTTTCACCCCAGGGAGTTTTACCACCACCCTGCGTCTACCTTACCTCCCCATCCCATTCCTGCCCTCTTCCTCCTCCCTAATTCCACCCTCCCTCCCTTTTCCGCCTCGTTTCGACGTCATGACTTCGTTTAGCGTATGGTGTGGCGTGTTTGTACCAAATCGCACACACAGACATCTGTTTCACAAAACCTACTGAAACTCTATGCGTGCGTATGTGCGTGTGTGCTTATATATATATATATATATAGGATTCACCGAAAGGGGGAGAGAATGATGAATCCATCGGTGCTCAACCAATCATGACTGCAAATCCCAAACGGACTATGAACATGGACCAAATGGAATATCCATGTGTCTGTGGAAAGCGTTTCGCTACCACCCGTGGCATGAAGATCCACAGAACAAAGATGGGATGTGTGAAGACTCATCTGAATGAGCAGCAGCGCACTGCATCAGCAGATAAGACGTCGGAAGACCAAGGCCAGGATTTAAACCACAGTGCCAAGGACATCCACGCTGTTGGTTCGGATGAGGAATTTGCACAGGCCCTCGATGCCAGGCGCCTGAAACTCAACCTGCCACGAGCAAACGAAACTGAAGATTGGGAGAAACTGGATGCAAAAATCGTCCAAAGACTCGATGCACTGATAGGGAAAAGCACCCTGGAACACAAACTAGCCACATATGGGGACATTGTGTATGCCACATGTAGAGACGCCTATGGAGCAAAACTACCCAAAGAGAAACACCTCCAAAGAAATCCAGACGCCAAGAAAAGATGGACAAGATCAGGGTCCAAAAGAAAAACCTCAAGATGCAAATGAAGACCGCACTGCCAGCTGAAAAACAAGGCTTGGAAAAACTGTGGAAAGACCTGAAAGAAAAACACAGTGCCCTCAGCAAAGCGGAATCTGCGAGGAAGAGGAAGAGCAAAAAGAAGAAGACACAAGAGCGCTTCTTCAGAGACCCCTTCCAGTTTGCCAGAACACTGTTTGAGCAGCCAAAATCTGGGACCCTAAGTGTGGACAAAGGAGTTCTTGAGCAGCATCTGAGGAAAACATACTCTGACCCACAGAGCAAAGCACCACTCGACATTCAAGGTCTGGTGTGGCCAACCAACCCTGAGGAACAGTTCAATGGCAAGCCTCCAACGTTGGCGGAAATCAAGAAGGTGGTCGACAAAGCCAGAGCCAAATCATCACCAGGGCCAAACGGAATACCTTACCAGCTTTACAAGAAATGTCCCAAGGTGCTGGAGTGGCTCCACAGGCTGCTGCGATCGGCTTGGAGAAACCAGAAGATCAGCGGCCAGTGGATGACGGCAGATGGTGTGTACATCCCCAAAGAGCAAAACTCAAGTGACATTAGCCAGTTCAGGCCAATATCACTACTGAACGTCGAAGGGAAAATCTTCTTCTCTGTCATGGCAGCAAGGCTGACCAAGTACCTGATGGAAAACAAGTACTTGGATGTGTCAGTCCAGAAAGGTGGCATCCCAGGCGTGGCGGGCTGTGTAGAACACGCCACAATGATCTGGGACGCAATCCAAAAAGCAAAAACAGAAAAGAGAGACCTGGACGTAGTGTGGCTTGATCTGGCAAACGCATATGGATCTGTGCCCCATGAGATGATACAGTTGGCTCTTGAGATGTACCATGTGCCAAAGAACATCCGCGACATGCTCAAGAAGTACTTCAATGGTTTCTCAATGCGGTTCTCTACCAAGGAGTACACAACAGACTGGATCAACTTGGAAGTGGGTATTGCAATGGGCTGTGCAATTTCCCCAATACTGTTCGTGCTGGCAATGGAACTCATCTTGAAAGCAGCAACAAACAACGCGAGACAAACAGACCTTGGCGATGGATACAAGATGCCTCCTCTCAAGGCCTTCATGGATGACACTACAGTGATTTCATCCAGAGAAGACGAGACACGTCATGTGCTGGAGAGGCTGGACGACATAGTTGCCTCATCCAGAATGAAGTTCAAGCCAAAGAAATCACGGAGTCTCTCACTGAGGAAAGGAAAAGTGGCCGGATCTGTGGTCTTCAGTGTTGCCAACCAGGCCATTCCAACAGTCACAGAAGAACCAGTCAAGAGCCTTGGAAGATGGTATGACGATACGCTGAAAGACACACAAAGAGCAAAAGAAACCAAGCAGATGGCGGAGGAAGGCTTGGAGACCATTGACCAGTGTGGGCTCCCTGGCAAATACAAGGTCTGGTGTCTGCAGTTCATGCTGATACCAAAGCTGCTATGGCCTCTGATGATATACGACATCTGCACCAGCATAGTGGAGGCAATGGAAGCCAAAATCAACAAGTTCACAAGGAAATGGCTTGGTGTCCCACCCTGTCTGACTGACATAGCGCTGTACTGTCGCCAAGCAAAGCTGAAACTACCCCTGAAATCCATCCTGGAGGAATACAAAGCAGGGAAGATCAGACTTCAAAGCATGCTGGAGGACTCAGGAGACAAGGTGGTAGAAGCAATTAAGCCCCAGCTGAAGACAGGCAGAAAATGGAAAGTTCAAGAGGCGATGGATTCTGCAAAAGAAAGTCTCAAGATCAGAGAAATAACAGGACACACACAGACCAACAGACAGGGACTGGGGGTGACCAAAACTGAATGGTGGTCAAAGGCCAAAGGAAAAGCCAAAAGAGACATGATGATTCAGGAGATGAGAAAAGAAGAAGACCAAAAAAGACTCCAAAAAGCAGTCCAGCAGAGCCAGCAAGGGCAATGGACAACGTGGGAGAATGCACTCCAAAGAAGTCTCACTTGGAATGACATTTGGCACATGGCCCCTCTCAGGATCAGCTTCATTCTCAGATCTGCATATGACCTTCTGCCCTCAAATGCAAACCTGGTGAAGTGGGGGAAAACAGACGATCCTGCATGCCCCCTCTGCCATGAAAAACAAACAGTGGAGCATGTCCTAAGCTCATGTAAAGTAGCCCTGGCTCAAGGAAGGTACACATGGAGGCACAACCAAGTGCTCAAAGAAATTGTACAAGTAGTCTGGGCTAGTACCAACACCACAAAAGGGAAAATCAGGACTCCAAAAGCACCCGCAACATTCTTCACGGCAGGAGGCAGCAAATCATGGCCAAGAACAACAGTGCCACTCGAAACATGCAGGCAGAGTCTGCTGGACGGGGCAGATGACTGGGAGTGCACTGCAGACCTCCCAGAATGGAAGAGTCACCCAGAGATCATCAGCAAGAGTGGCATGAGACCAGACATAGTAGTCCACTCTAAGTCAACCAAGCAGCTGATCATGATCGAGCTCACGGTGCCATATGAGAACAGAATGGAGGCAGCTCAAATCTACAAGACTGAAAAGTATGCTGATCTGGCAAACAGCCTGAGGAGAGAAGGCTATCAGGTCAAAGTCCTCACTGCAGAAATTGGAGCTAGGGGGTTTGTAGGAACGTCTGCATACAGCCTCATGAAACAGCTCTCAGTTGCAGGGAAGGAAAAAACCAGAGCCCTGAAAGCAATGGCAGAAGCGGCAGAGAGGTGTTCAAGCTGGATCTGGTCAAGGAGGAACAAAAGTGAACTTCATAAGGCTTAATTTCCCTACAAATATCAGGTGTCCCTGTGGTTCAGTGGTTAAAGCGCGAGTCATTAAGTGGAAAATGAGCATGTCCAGAGGGTCATGGGTTCGAATCCCAGCCATGGCTCGTCCCAAGATGGGAAAAAAAAGGGGCAGCAGAGGGACATCCGGAGTCATGAACCGGGTGTGGCCCAACCCCCCTAGAGTGTCAGGAGATAAGGGCCGAAACACTTGCTTGAAGGGGGCTTCTCTTCTGAGGACTCTCTGCTGCCACGCTCTCCACGAGTTTCTTTCTACTACATATATATATATATATATATATATATATACAGAGAGAGAGAGAGAGACGTGTGTGTGTGTGTGTGTGTGTGTGTGTGTGTGTGTGTGAGTGTGTGTGTGTTCCTTTCCGATGCACCTTCCCCGGCCCCAGAATGATTTAGCACACTGTGATGACCATATCCGCTCTGATGACAAGTTAGGGGCAGGCAGTCTAAACACCATCTCAGTTGGAATGTTGAACGATAGCAGAACTGCGCCCTATCGTCCTGTTTTCCTTGGAACGCTTTGGGGGCGCAGTTCGGGTCTCTTGACAAGACTCTGACTGAAGTGTTCGGAAGAACAAAATACAGCACACCTCTCTCTCTCTCTCTCTCTCTCTCTCTCTCTCTCTCTCTCTCTCTGCGCGCGCGCGCGCGCGCGTGTGTGTGTGTGTGTGTGTGTGTGTGTGTGTGTGTGTGTGGAAGGATGTGAGGGTTGGGGGTCTGATGATTGGACACATGAAGCATTAACAACGGTACCGATGCTGAAGACACGTTAACGAAAGTCATCATCATTAGCAGCAACAGCAACCTAGGCCAAACTATAGCCAGTAGCAATGGTAGCAGCAACAGCAACCTAGGCCTAACTACAGTCAGTAGCAGTGGTAGCAGCAACAGCAACCTAGGCCTAATTACAGTCAGTAGCAGAAGTAGCAGCAACAGCAACCTAGGCCTAACTACAATCAGTAGCAGAAGTAGCAGCAACAGCAACCTAGGTCTGACTACAGTCAGTAGCAGAAGTAGCAGCAACAGCAACCTAGGCCTAACTACAGTCAGTAGCAGTGGTAGCAGCAACAGCAACCTAGGCCTAACTACAGTCAGTAGCAGAAGTAGCAGCAACAGCAACCTAGGCCTAACTACAGTCAGTAGCAGTGGTAGCAGCAACAGCAACCTAGGCCTAACTACAGTCAGTAGCAGTGGTAGCAGCAACAGAACCTGGCCTAATACAGTCAGTAGCAGTGGTAACAGCAACAGCACCTAGGCCTAACTACAGGGCGTAGCAGTGGTAGCAGCAACAGCACTAGGCCTAACTACAGTCAGTAGCAGTGGTAACAGCAACAGCAACCTAGGCCTACTACAGATCAGTAGCAGTGGTAGCAGCAACAGCAACCTAGGCCTAACTACAGTCAGTAGCAGTGGCAGCGCAACAGTAATCTAGGCCTAACTACAGTCAGTAGCAGTGGCAGCAGCAACAGCAACCTAGGCCTAACTACAGTCAGTAGCAGTGGTGCAGCAACAGCAACCTAGGCCTAACTACGTCAGTAGCAGTGGCAGCAGCAACAGCAACCTAGGCCTAACTACAGTCAGTAGCAGTGGTAGCAGCAACATCAACCCAGGCCTAACTTTCAGTCAGTAGCAGTGGTAGCAGCAACAGCAAGCCTAGGCCTAACTACAGTCAGTAGCAGTGGTAGCAGCAACAGCAACCTAGGCCCAAACTACAGTCAGTAGCAGAAAGGTAGCAGCAACAGCAGCCTAGGCCTACTACAGTCAGTAGCAAATGGCAGCAGCAACAGAACCTAGGCCTAACTACGTCAGTAGCAGTGCTGCGCAAAAAAGCAACCTAGGCCCTAACTACGTCAGTAGCAGTGGCAGAGCAACAGCAACCTAGGCCTAACTACAGTCAGTAGCAGGAAGTAGCAGCAAAAAGCAACCTAGGCCTAATACAGTCAGTAGCATGGTAGCAGCAACAGCAGCCTAGGCCTAACTTCAGTCAGTAGCAGTGGTAGAGGGAACAGCAGCCTAGGGCCTAACTACAGTCAGTAGCAGTGGCAGCAGCACAGC
>JAMYXO010000726.1:0-2500 GCA_033310375.1 Conus canariensis
CTTGTCTCTGTCCATCTCTTTTTTGCCTCCCACTGTCACCTGTCGTCTTGTCTCTGTCCATCTCTGTTTGTTTTTTCCTCCCACTGTCACCTGTCGTCTTGTCTCTGTCCATCTCTGTTTGTTTTTTCCTCCCACTGTCACCTGTCGTCTTGTCTCTGTCCATCTCTGTTTGTCTTTTAGTTTTCGTGCTTGTCATTCGCCTGTCTGTCTGTCTTTCTGGTGTAAAAATATGTACATGATATATTTGTAATAATTAATCTTCATGAACACAAAACAAGAGCGTAAATTGCATGTTTTCATTTCAAATCAAAGCATTTTATCTGACCTCGTACACCTCTCTCTCTCTCTCTCTCATCTCCTCTCACTCTCTCTCTCTCTCTCTCTCTCCTCTCTCTCCTCTCTCTCTCTCTCTCTGTCGTGATGAACAGGAACTGTGAACATAGGGATTGACAGTTTTTCTTCTCAGATACTCATTGTGCAAAGTGTATCAACTCCGTACACTACAACCAGCTGTTCTTCTTCTTCCTTCCTTCGTCTCTCTCTCTCTCTCTCTCTTCTCTCTCTCTCTCTCTCACTCTCTCTCTCTCTCTCTCTCTCTCTCTGATACTGCTTACAAAGCTGCCAGATGGACACTGATTTCTGATAGCAAAAGAAAAAAAAGAAAGAAAAGGTCCAAGACTTGTTGTTGTCAATGTCAGAGTTGACGGGCAAAGACCCCCCCCCCCTCCCCTCCCCCCCCGACACAAACACACACACACACACACACACACACACACACACACACACACACACACACACACACACACACATACACGTGCACACATACACACACTTGGAAGAGTATTTTACGTTTCGAGTATTTCTCTCCTGTCTCTACAGTGCGTTGTCTCATGTGTGGTCACTGTAATGAAGTGCATTCTCCGCCAGTGTCTGGAGTCTGTGGACAAATCCTTGATAATCTGGTCATCGACATCAGCATCGCAAGAAAGGTAAAGATTTGGACATGCCAACAACATACTTCTCAAGCCTTCTATGGCTTGATGACTTCTAAGTTTGCTGGCACCTGACAGAGAAAAATACTGAAGGGTACTGCTATGGTGTTCACACCAACTCGCACAATGCCAGGATGCTGTCAGTATTGATTTCAGCATTGAAAATGGCTTCAAGTTTGACCATGGCGTTTCTGACTTAATCACATTCGAGACATGTCCAAAGCCATCAGGTCTTACAGAGCATTCTACTTGGAGTGAAGGACTTGCTGCGGTGAGTCTGCTCCACGCTGCTGACGACAACTGTGGATAATGTCTTGTGTCCTCGTTTATGTCTTGGATTATAAGTCTCTTCAGCTGACACTGCCTGTCCATAGTATCAGAAAGTTCCAGTAGCAGCTGGTCACTGAGGTTGGCAATGTTCACTTGAAGAACTTCAATAGCCGGAAATATGGAGATAAACTTCGCTGTAGGTGCAGACCACGTGAGCAGTCGTCTGCCCATACAACGGTCTGAACAGGCTTTCTCCAGTTAAAATAAGTTTGCTCGTCAGACGAGCACATATCTCAGACACTGTTGTCCGGTACATCTTCAGCATCATGTGCACCTGCTTTCTATTCAGTATTAAAGAAATCTGTGTCGAACTTTCAAACAGCGACATCAACAGTGGTACAGCTGGTTGAAAAGTCGTTGAGCATTGTAACATTTCTTTGGGCAGGCCAGGTGTGGAAAATAGCGAAAGGATCAAAAGCTGTCAAAACCACTTTTTCACAACCCGCCTCTGACACAGTTCGCGCAGCAGATCGAAAGACTCGTAAGTTAGTACTTCAGACGGAATATGATCTCTACATGTCGAAAGAACTTTGAAAATTTTCCAATCACTGCTTTGTCTATCATACTGATTCTGCTAACACGGGAACATCTGGTCGGGTCAAAGGACAAACGAATGGAGAAAGTCTCTCCACACTGAGGGCCAGTGGCACGACATCAGACAGCCTTGAACAGGTTTCACGCCAGGCGACCTCGGTCAGGGACGGCGAGCATCTTGAACAAGAGCTCCAACACATCGTCTGGTAAGCTGATAAGGCTGAGCTGTCCATGGTCGTCAGCAGCTGTGGTGATTCTGTTGCTGGCGGCTGTTCCAATTGATACCATCGCCATGTGTTCTGTAACAAGACAGAAGGAAAACCAGGCCGAGTGAGTATTGGTGAGAGCTAGAATGTTAACTGACTCAAGGAAGTGAATATCACTTAACTCAAAAGACAGGGACAGAGCAATAAACCTGATATCTAATAATACCAACAAAGGGTCCGTATAACATGCAAACGTTTTAAGTGTGATTATGAACAGAGAATGACTGTCTGGTGAGTAGTCAGGCTTTTTTTTTTCCTCTACGATTTTTCTCTGGATGTGCTGAAAGAGTAAAGTGGTGTGGTATGGATGCCTCAGAATTAGTCAAAATCATCACTGATTTGTGAATAAATAATTATGTATCAGACCATTCCGGAGTG
>JAMYXO010000726.1:12500-15000 GCA_033310375.1 Conus canariensis
CCACCCTTCTGCAGCTGTGGTTCTATAACATTCATACAGAATAAATCAAAAGATTTCTGCAATGGGCGCGGTGAACACAGGGTAGAAGTTGACTCGGACGAACCATCACAATCAGTTGTTTTGGCCTTCACTGTCCCCTTGGAGCTGTATGCATCAGATTCTGTACCAGGAGAGGCCGGGATCTAGTTTTGATATAGCGCCAGTATTCCGCTCCCGTGCCGCGTTAGTGAAAACAACCTGCCCCATGTCCCCCTGAGGAAACACCCACATTAACGTGGCGAGAAGGTGCGACTACGGTGTTCACCCTTTCTTAATGGAAGAAAGGGATCTTCGCAGGTCAGCAAAGATACATTTTTACCTCCTATCGTTCGCAACAGGGAGGCCCTTTTGTTATTTTTGCTGTAAATCATTGCACCTTCATTTTGATCATGTTTCTGTGCTGCAGGGTCTGTATTTAGTTATTCTTTGAAGCTGAGACCTATTGTTTTAATGTATGATTTCACAATTTCACTATGAAGGTTTGCTACTTGTCTTGGCTCAATCTGAATGATTTGTGCCTTGTTAACGTTTGATTTCATCCCTACTTTGATCCTTTGTTGAATGCGCTTTATCAAACTATTCCTCACGTTGAATGATTATGTTTTTCAATATATGTATTCTTAATAATAGCTCATGTTTAAAATCATCATTTTGGTTTATGTCTTAATTGGTCGGTGAGCTTGCTTTGGTTCAAATCAGTCCGTTGGTTCAACTATGATTTGAAATAAACGACAGAGGAAACCAACAAGCTGATATTTTTTCAAGATTTTCATCATCATTATCATTATTATTGCTATCTTTATCATCATCATCATCATTAGAATTCTAACTCGCAGTGTCTCCTTCCCAACGGCCTCGTTTTTCATTCAAAGCCCATCTAACGCCGAATTCGAGAAGACAAGTGATTACTCATTCTTCATCTTCATTGTCCTGAATGTTGTTTACTAGTTTAGGCTATCTTGCCTACGGAAGACCTAAGAGGTTGAATGTTGTGTTTTGTATTGTAATTTGTTTGGTGGAGTCGCTATGACGTTTTACCGGAAACCCCCCGGAAACCCCAGAAATACCGGAAATCCCTATTAAACAAAGAATATAACAATGATTTTTGCGTGTTTTGTGTTTACCATATAGTGTGCGCATGTGCGTGTGTGTGTGCATTTGTGCGCTTATGTGTATGCGTGTGTGTGCACGCGGCCACCGAAAACCCCCGGAAACCCCAGAAATACCGGAAACCCCTATTAAACAAAGAATATAACAATGAATTTGCAATTTTCTTGGTCTTCAATCAAACTGGAGAAAAGTCTAGACTAACTGGCAAATATGTGACAATTGGCTAATATACAGACAGCTCTGTGGACCGTTGGTGCTGTGGTGCCATCTGCTGATAACATGCACGTACGCCATCTGCAGGAAAAAAACATTACATAATCTAGACTTGTCAAATCGGCCTCAACATGATAGCGTGGTCGAGGGGAGTCACTTGGCTTGTAAGAAACGAAGAACTACAATTTATTAGCAAATAACTACTACTAA
The DNA here is from genome assembly GCA_033310375.1 of Conus canariensis. NCBI lineage: Eukaryota > Metazoa > Mollusca > Gastropoda > Neogastropoda > Conidae > Conus > Conus canariensis. Next base: position 14,073 of record JAMYXO010000726.1, read on the forward strand.
CCTGTTCCTATATTGGCCTATTGGGGGTTTTCGGTATTTCAAGGGTTCCCGGGCGTTTTCGGGGGTTTCCGATATTAAGATTCCTTGTCTTTTTTAAAACCACCTTATAATCCACAGGCAGACTGCAAAGTTTCTATACACCATGCTGACACTAACTATAATCTCTTCATTTAAGCAAAGTTAAATGATTCTACTACATTCTTGAATGGCCTTGCTGGACTTTTTTAAGCATTCAAAATTTCAGACATCTACATGTGAAATGTTCATTTTCATGTTCTATATCATCCATTTTCCGACACTAAGTATATGCTACCAGGATTTCTACATGAATATACTGAATCTACGAAGAAAAAGGTGGGCTTAAAAAACAGAACCCTCTTTCCAGGTTTTGACCAGGTAGTAAACTGACTCACACTCCATGCAAAGAACACACACACACACACACACACACACACACACACGTCAGCATGCATGCAGTGCGCGCGCGCGCGCGCACACACACACACACACACACACACACACACACACACACACACACACTGAAATGCACGCATGCATTAAGACAGGCCTGTGCACACACACACACACACACACACACACACACACACACACACACACACACGCACACACACACGCACGCTTGCACGCACACATACACACACACACACATGCACGTACACACACACACTACACACACACACACACACACACACACACACACACACACACACACACACACACACACACAGCTTACGATACATCGTGCTACTTTGTCTTTGAGAGCAAGAGAATGAGTAAATGAGAGTTTAAAAGGGAAGGTCGAAAAATAGCATTCATTACAGTAATCATTCAACCCATGTGCCATCTGTGATGATTGAATCTAAAGTTTTCAGACACAAAAGTTGAATGATTACTCTTTAGTACTCTA
>JAMYXO010000726.1:20000-27500 GCA_033310375.1 Conus canariensis
GCCTCCTCCAACCCTTTCAGCCCCCTCCTTTCACTCGTCCCGACAGGACAGTGCGGGTCAGCACTTGCTGCCCCAACTCCCCCCCCACACACACACACACGCACACACGCACGCACGCACGCGCGCGCACACACACACACACACACACACACATACATACACAAATTATTTCTGCGTTACACACACACACACACACACACACACACACACACACACACACACACACACACACACACACACACAATTTCTACTTTACACACACACACACACACACACACACACACGCGCGCGCGCGCGCGCGCACGTGCGTGCACGCACACACACATACACATACACGTGCGCGCGCCACACACACACACACACACACACACACACACACACAAATTTTCTGCCAGCGTCACTGATGTCATTGAGTTGTACAGCCAGTTTCGCGGCTGCGTGCTGTTAGTTGCACAAGAGTACACCTGCCGTAGTTGAAAATAAAAGTTAACATTGTATCATGTATAGTGAACTTAATTTCCGAGAAAGGGAAGGCGGAGATAGGACATGCTTCTTACGACACCAAATCGTCCAGCACAAATGCCAGCACAGAGCATCAGAACAAAGAATGAGACATCCACAAAAAAGAATGTTCCAAGCTTACCCTTATTCCCTGTACCTGACACATGTGTACAGCAACAACTGAAGAAATGATCAATACAAATTGACTTTTATTCCAGACTTGCACAGCCATTTAGATCTGAATCTAGTCAAACAAATAATGGGGCAAACAGTCACAAATGCACGTAATTTGAACGTATCAAGGAAGAACTGAGTGATCTCAGGGATCTGGTTGCTGAGCAGAGGAAAGAAAGTGCTTCTCTCAAAGAAAAGGTAGACGATCTAGAACAGTATGGTCGCCGCAATTCATTCCGGCTGAACAGTGTTCCGGAGACTGCAGACGAAAATACAGATCACATCTTGAAACAGTAGCAAAGTCGATCGGGGTCGATGTTAGTGACGAGATGACTGACCGCTCCCATCGGGTAGGGCCGAAGTCGACCAGTGCCAGCGTCGCTCGACCAATCCTGATAAAGATGACGTCGTATCGGAGTAAGAAGGCTGTCATGGTCATGAAGAGGAAGCTGGCAGAAGTTGATCCCAAGAAGCTGTTCCCTGGTCTCCAGTGGCCGGCAGGTGGTGCCTCCTCTGTTTCTCCTGCTTCCCAGTCGACCCGGATGGCCCAGGCCCGTCCCTGACTGTTCATCAATAACGACCTGATGAAGACTAGAGCGCTTCCTCTGTGTCACTTGACAATCATATCGTAGGCGCAAACTAACAGGCCCAAGTAAACTTCTGAACTTGATGAACGCTTTGTTCCATATCGGTTTATTATTTCCATTGTATCTAAAGAACGCAGTTTGAAAAATAAACAAGAGGGGTAACTTTTGCTCCCATAGGAAAACCTAACACAGAGTAACTTGTATTCAAGACAGGCACAGCCTTTTAAACTTGAATAGTCAGGCAAATACACAGACGAACAATCTAATAGTGGGGGAAAAAACAAGCGCAGGCCAACAACTCGATTGTCTTCATAGTAATGACTTGTCAAAGATTTGGACTTAAGGAGGGGGGGGTGTGGGGTGTTTTAGTCCAGTCATTTTGGTAACAGAAGGATGTTTCTGTAGAGCCATATCAATTTTGGCATCCCTTATTTGCCCAACAGAGAGGCATCTAACTTTCATTGTTCCATTTCTTCCCTTCACCAAGGTAGTAGCGGTGAGTGTAACGTCCTGTTGGCCAGAGGCCCTTAACGACATGGTGTCTGCACCGAGGTCATGGCAGACCTGCATACATCGGGCTTCTGCAGCCTCATTTTCATAGTTTTGTGTTTTCTACGAGCATCCCACGATACGCCTTGGACAATCAGTCGTGTCTGTTTCTCAGGTCATAAAGCAGAACGGACCTGACAGCTGACCTGAAAAGCTCCACTCTCCTGCAGAATCTACCTCCAACCTATCAATAAGTACAGTATACTTCAACGACATCACGTTCGAGAATACTGAGTAAGTTTTGAATAAAATATATATCCCAAGTAATTGCCAGGCCCAGTGACTATTATTCAGGCAAGAGCTGTGTGGTAAAAAGATGGCCATTTTAACATGCTTACTGTGACTGAATGACAACAAAGAACCGAGACTGAAGAGAAACCACGTGTAGGCCAACTATGTACAAATACAATGCCAGCTTTTCATTATTCAGATTTCTCACTTCTTGATTGTTCTTTTCAAGTGAAATGCACGTAAAAAAATGTCTGCCAGACCGGGAATTAATGAACGATAACTCTCTGAAAACTGAATATATTTCAGACAGCCATTCTTCCTAACATTGCTGGGATTTTCTTTCCTGAGGAGTGCGAATTAGAAGGATAAAAAGCTAACACTTATCCCAGTGCAGACTAACAAAAGGATACGAAAAGTCAAGACAGCACATCCCTCTCTCCGCTCAATGAGAACACTAAAACACAGCTGGTTTGTCCTGATTGTAGGAGAACAAACAATGAAGATCATCATACGAAGCAAAAATGTTTTCATTCTGTATTTCGTCATTGGAATAGCTGACTGTCATGTAAATGTGAGCTTCATTTGCCTTGTCATATTTTGAAGGAAGATTTCATTTGCCTTCTTTTTACAGAACTTTGTATCTTACTATTTCCGGTATGATAAACCGCATTGTGTTCCCATCGTTGAACCTTCGAGGATCTTTTGTATTGTTTTCATTTGATAACAGACTCATTGAAAATGGATCCAGGTTTCAACTGTTACCCCCCACCCCCACCCGCATATTTGCAATGAACTGTTATGTGTCTCCGTTTCATTGATAAATTTTATATATGCAGAATAGATATTTGCTACGGAAACAGCGCTGGTAAGGACATTTGCTGCCGGTAAGGCTACATATAGACCTAACACCAGATGAAATTTAATGGAAAGTGCTGGAAATAGAGATACGGATGTGTGTGTGTGTGTGTGTGTGTGTGTGTGTGTGTGTGTGTGTGTGTGTGTGTGTGTGCCTGCGTGCCTGCGTGCGTGCGTGCGTGCGTGTGTGTGTGTGTGTGTGTGTGTGTGTGTGTGTGTGTGTGTGTGTGTGAGAGAGAGAGAGAGAGAGAGAGAGAGAGAGAGAGAGAGAGAGAGAGAGAGAGAGAGAGATTCTGATGATGTACACTTTTTCCTGATTCTTGTGAAATTAAAATCATGTTACATGTTTTTTTGTTATACCCTAGAGACAAGATGATGAAGGTGTACACATTTGTCCACACTGAGCACTGGCTGTCCATTCTGTCGTGTGTATGTGACAACATGGTCTTTTGTTGAATTTTTTTAAAACCCTCTTTGGGTTTTCTTTCTTTCCCTCCTTTTTCTTTTCTTTTGAATCTATGGAAAAAAGAAATTAAGCGAATGCCTCACATAATAATCGGCATGGCGCAGTCTTATCCACCAAAAGGATGCTAGTAGATTAATGTTACCACTCTGTTAGTTGATGTCAATACTCAGACTTCTTCCTCGTCAGTGTTTTTAACAGGATGGGTCCCTTGTTTCCTGACTTTATGATTCTGATAAAGTCCTGGATAGCCAGCTAGGCAATAACAATAGTAGGGTCAGGACTGTTCTCTCTGTAGAACGTTGTTCGTGGAGCATTTATGATTGTATGATTTCATGTGGAAACACATACAAATTGTTATTCATGTAATTTCGTGAACTCCCCTTTCCCTGGCTTCTTCCCTTCCTGTGTTGCAAAGGAGATAAAAGAAATTGTACTAGGAGAGAATGTTTACTGAGAGGTGTTCAATGTTATTACTTTTTTCTGCATGAGATTTTTTTCTGACTTAACTCAGGAACAGTTCTTTTTCCTTTTTCTTCATGGAATTCTTTTCATTCTCATTCGCATTACAGAAAACCGACAAGCTTGAAGTTGAAACCCTTTTGTTGTTCACTGTGGAATGTGTTGATGTGTATGTTATTCTTCATTACTGGCGACATGTAGACCTTTACAAACTCTCTCTCTCTCTCTCTCTCTCTCTCTCTCTCTCTCTCTCTCTCTCTCTCTCTCTGTGTGTGTGTGTGTGTGTGTTTGAGAGAGAGAGAGAGAGAGAGAGAGAGAGAGAGAGAGAGAGAGAGTCACTGAAGAAGAACTCTGTGTGTGTGTGTGTGTGTGTGTGTGTGTGTGTGTGTGTGTGTGTGTGTGTGTGTGTGTGTGTGTGTGTGTATGTGTGTGTGTGTTGTGTGTGTGTGCGTGCGTGTGTGTGTGTGTGTGTGTGTGTGTGTGTGTTTTGTGTGTGTGTGTGTGTGTGTGTGTGTGTGTGTGTGTGTGTGTGTGTGTGTGTGTGTGTGTGTGAGGCTGGAGGCAAGCATGTGTGTGTGGCAAGAGAGGGGAAGACTGCATGGTAGGTGTGTCTCTGCGGGCTGTGGGGGAGGGAGAGAAGGGCTTATGCTGTCTATCCTGGCAGACTCTTTATGCACCAGCATTTTAATCAATCAAAATGAGAACCATTGATAAAGAAAAAAAGTGATTCCAAATAACATTGACATCAGCCATCTTGTGTATAAACAGTTTGGAAACGTAGAAATTAAAATCCATGGTTAATTATGAGTAATTGAAAGTTCCGATGAAAACCACAACATTAGCTTTCCACTGGTACTGTGCGCCTACATACAACCAAAATAAGAATCTCTCACATACAAACACACACGGTATCTTATTTTGTATGGTAACTGGGGCCGGAATAGCTCAGTTGGTAGAGCGTCGGACTCGTAATTTTGGTGATCCTTGGGTTGCGAGTTCAAATCTCCGCCGGGCAGTTTCGGTACAGGGGGCTTTTTCCCTCAGGGTTAAGCTTGGTTCTGACTCCATTTCCCAAAGAGTCCTTTGAATGAGACTATAAACCAAGGTTCCATGAGTGACCGCATACATGACATCTTGCACACACGTAAAATTCCATCACCAACTTTCGGAAGAGAAGGCCAGTTTGGCCGTTGATATGGATAACACGTTACACATAACATGCACCCTGCGTGAGAAATTGAAAGAATGAAGGAAACCAGGAAAGTGAATGGACGACACGGGAAACGACTGAATGAAGCGCCGGCAGGCAGCTCTTCCGTCGGCACTACCCAGGTAGGCAGCCCGTTGTCCACATGAGAAGCTTTGGCAAGGCGTTTTAAAATTATTTTGATAATATTATTATTGTTGTTGTTCTTATCATTATCATTATCGCTTTTCTTCTTATCACTGTCATCATTTTTATTATTATCATCATTATTATAATGATGATGATTATCATTATTATCATTATTATTATTATTATTATCAATATTATTATTATTATCATTATTGTTCTTATTATCTTTAGTCTTTCTGGTCACTATTCATTTTGGACTTTTCTTTCCGAAAATTCATAGCTGCATTACCCAAACCGACCGCACATATTCATGTGAGCACATAGCTGTGTGATATTAGTTGGATTAGTGAGTGATCTCTTCACGGTTACAAGAAAAAAAGAAAAAGAAAACCCTGGGTTGAGAGTGGAAACAATGCAGGCAGGGGGAGAGTTCTAGCACTTCCATGCAGTCATAATTGTCCGGGGGGGGGGGGGGGCGGTCATGGAGAGTGGAAAACACTCTCCACGGTATGGAGACAGCATGGGTTTGCTTGTACTGTCCATGAGGGAGGGAGGGGAGGGTGGCAGTACAGGCTCATGCGTGCTCATGGGTGAGGGGAGAAAGAGGGTTGGAGGAGGGAGTGAGGGGGGGGGGGGGTGCAGACTAAGACGGGCGGACAGGTGCGACAGTAAGCACCTGCATTGCCTAACCTCTTTTTGACAGGAACTCCCGTGAAACAGCACCCCGGATTGCCTGCCTTTGGGAAGAAAGGATGGCTGGAGGAGGATGGGGGTGGAGGAGGGAAACGAAATTGAGTAAGAGAGGAGCGAGTGGAGGGGGGCCAAGGGGACGGGGGAGGGGGAAGAAGGGAGTGCAAAAACAAACAACGGGGAGGAGATAGGTGGGAGGAAAGGGAGGAAGGCGAGCTTAGGGGAAGGGGGAGCAGGAGGGGGAGGAGAGAGGGAGGCAGGGTGGGACAGTGAGGGGAAAGGGGAGCAGGAGGGTGAGGAGAGAGGGAGGCAGGGTGGGACAGTGAGGGGAAGGGGGAGCAGGAGGGGAGGAGAGAGGGAGGCAGGGTGGGACAGTGAGGGGAAGGGGGAGCAGGAGGGGAGGAGAGAGGGAGGCAGGGTGGGACAGTGAGGGGAAGGGGGAGCAGGAGGGTGAGGAGAGAGGGAGGCAGGGTGGGACAGTGAGGGGAAAGGGGAGCAGGAGGGGGAGGAGGGAGGGAGGCAGGGTGGGACAGTGAGGGGAAGGGGGAGCAGGAGGGGGAGGGGAGAGGGAGGCAGGGTGGGACAGTGAGGGGAAAGGGGAGCAGGAGGGGGAGGAGAAATGGGGGCATGGTGGGACAGTGAGGTTTGTGTGCATGCATTAAAAAGCTAGCTACCAACCTGCTGTTCAGTCACGAAATCCAAGACCCCCCTTCACAGATATCTGTCTGGGAACATTGCGTCCTTTGGAGATTTAGGCTAGCTGGACGTTAATCTCACGTACCATCCATCAGTCTCAACATCAACTGATACCAAGCAAGGCAAGGGAAGGGAGGATTTCTGTCATTGTTGACACTGTGACTTGAACAGGACTTGGGAGTAGTCGGTCTGTTGAATGATACTTACTGAAATATGATGTACAGTCTTTCAGCATTGATTTAAGTTTTTACTCAGACTTTAAGAAGATTGCTGGTTTCTTGATTAATTTTGGACAGTGTGGAAGAAATAATCAAACACAAAAATGTGTAAGAGAATACAAATGCAGAACATAAGCCTAGCCCTTAACTGTACCATTTCAGTAATGAACAAACTAATTGGACATGTCTGTGGGGTTTGTGCATGCTGTTATTTGATTGTTAAGATCAACATGTGCTTTACGTATTGATCATGATGGATAGAATTACGTGCTGATCAGCAGTGGTTGAAGAGCTCATAACGCTGCTTTCTTAAGCACTGAAGGTAGTTAGATTGTTTGCGATTTTATGAGAAGCTATTCTCACAGTGACATGAAGAAATAAGAAGAAAAAAAAAATTGCAGATACATTTTACTTTAAAAACCTTATCGATGATGGAAGCAGATAAAAAGCTTCAGTTTGAGTTTCATCAAGGAGGCGTCACTGCTTGCGGACTAGTCCATATTCGCTACACCACATCCACTAAGTTTTGAGACCACACTGCGCGTGATTTTAAGCTGACGGATAAATGGATTAACAACTAAGATGAGAGCATTGAAAAAGAAGGTCTCGTGGCCACGACTTAGCAGATGTCTGACCTATGCATTAACCTAAATGCCCTGATTAAACCTTGAGTGTCTACCTAACCTTGGCTGTCTTTCTTTTTTTTAATGTGTGTGTAGTGAATATACACATGTGTGT
>JAMYXO010000726.1:30000-38942 GCA_033310375.1 Conus canariensis
TTTTTTTTTTTTTTTTTTTTTTTTTTTTTTTTTTTTTTTTTTTTTTTTTTTTTTTTTTTTTTTTTTTTTTTTTTTTTTTGGGTTTTTTTTTTTTTTTTTTTTTTTTTTTTTTTTTTTTTTTTTTTTTTTTTTTTTTTTTTTTTTTTTTTTTTTTTTTTTTTAAAAAAATTTTTTTTTTTTTTTTTCCCCCAAAAAAAAAAAAAAATTTTTTTTTTTTTTTTTTTTTTTTTTTTTTTTTTTTTTTTTTTTTTTTTTTTTTTTTTTTCCCCAAGGAAAATTTTTTTTTTTTTTTTTTTTTTTTTTTTTTAAATTTTTTTTTTTCCCCCCCAAAAAAATTTTTTAAAAATTTTTGGCTTTTTAAAAAAACCAAAAAAAAAAAAATTTAAACAAAAAAAAAAAAAAAAAAAAAAAAAATTTTAAAAAAACTTTCCCCAAATTTGTTAATTTTTTAAAATTTTGGGGTTTTTTTTTTGGGTTTTTTTTTTTCCCCTTTCCCCCCCCCCCCCCTTTCCCCCCCCCCCTTTCCCCCCCCCCTTTTTTTAAACTTTTAAAACTTTTTTTAAAAACCCCCTTTTGCAACCCCCGCTTTTTTAAAAAAAAAAAATGGAATTTTTTAAACCCGGGGCCTTTTTAAAAAATTTGGGAAAAAAAAAAAAAAAATTTTTTAAAAAGGCAAAATCATTTCCCCGTTGGGAGAACGCAGAAAGTTTTTGTGGAAGGGTCGTCATCCCACTGTAAACCAGGGCTTGTCAGGTGTACCCATGGGGGGAAATGTTTTCTTTGGGGGCCCCTTTTTTTTTTTAATTTAAAAAAATAAAAATTGAAAAAATTTTTTTAATTTTTTTTAAAAATTTTCTCTCCTGGAACTACTATAAAGGGTTTTTGGAGATGACAGCTTAGTATATAGAAAAATCAGAAGCAAGAATGATACACGCATTCTACAAGAAGACCTAAACGCTTTTCAAGAGTGGGAAAAAACTTGGAAAATGGAATTTCATCCCAAAAGTGCCAAGTGTTGCGTATATGTAATAAACGCTCACCAACTAGATCAGAATATTCTATTCATAATACTATTCTTAAAGAAACCAATGCTGCAAATATATATATATATATATATATATTTTTTTTTTTTTTCCCCAGAGGAACATGCTTTATTCAGCTAACAGGAGAAATACATATGCACATAAAGAGGACAGTGCGCAGATATTTTCACACATACATTAAACTGATAATACATAAATATTTCTAGCTATTGTGAAAAATAGAACCAAAAAACACAAACAGGTATGAATACAAACTTAGGCACATTAAACACAAGCATATTCCAGTAATTTCCACGAATATGGAATTTAACATAGCTGATAATATCAATGGTATGAACAGAAAAACAATAGTCCCCATACATTGCTTTGATACATCATTTCATCATTTCAATTAATTTCAGGAGTTTACATTTTTACAAGGTTTTTTTCCCCCCTCTCCTCCCTTCCTCCCCCTCCCCCCCCCCCCCACTCCCCTCCTTTATACTCAAACTTCACTCTAAGTCTCATTCTCTCTTTAATCCCACTCCCCCTTCATATGCACACCCTTCTCTGTCTTCTTACAATGTTTATGGATGTCTGACTATTTCTTGCCAGTTGTTACCTAGTATCTAGGAAACATTATGGAACAAAAAAAAAAAAAAAAAAATTCCAGGAGCATTTAGTTGAAGTTGTTGTTTCTTATGTGTACCGCTTATATTTAAGTGCTGATTATAATTGACATAAATAAGTCAATATACATGTCTAAATAAAAAAAAAGGAAAACATTAAAAAAAAAAAAAAGGATAACCACCTTGGCTTTGTGACGATTTTAACTTTTTAAAGGCATGTTTCTAAAGAATTTGACATTTATTCCTCAAGCAGACCTGTATAAGGTGCCCATTTTCTTTCAAACTCCAACAGCTGCATTTCGGAGCTATATATATATTTTTCAATACGATAATTCCTTTTCAAATCTTTTACGAAAAAATTTAGTCTAGGCTTACTTTGATTAAATCTACATTTGTAGATGAAATATTTTGCCCATAGTATAATAATATTGAATATTTCGTCTGTTTGAGTTATTTCATCAGTGCCAAACAATATTAATTCAACGTTAAATGACATTCGCACATGATGTGCGGTTTTCTGTTTAAGTAACATTTCCAGATTTTGCCAAAATGTTTTAGAGTAAGTAATAACCATAAGTAGTGGTGGATAGAATCTCGTTCGCTATTGCAAAAAGTACATCTATCATTTTCGGTTACCCCCATTTGTTTCAAAACAACATTTGTAACAAGGATTCTATGACAAATTCTTAACTGAAACCATTTCAGTTTTATTTCTTTTATTTTATTAGCCAACTTTAAAACCACGTTCCAGTCAACAAAAGTATCAATTGTTTTCTCCCAGTTCTTAAACGGTTTTATATTAAAAAAAAATCTGCATTTTTTGAAGATGATTATAGTATAATCTTGAACCTTTTTTTACACTGCATATTATTTGAAGTGCTTTTGGATGTTGATATCCAACGTTGCTGTCTATTTTGATAGCTCTTATTCTCATGTATTCTTTTATTGCTTGTATACAACTGACATACCATAGATAGTTCACATTTATTTTATATTTTCTGCAGAAATCATCCCAACTTAAAAAATCTCCACTTTCGTTTAGAATATCTTTTACAAGGAAGACATTGTTAAGTGCCCAATTTCTCCAGAAAAAATATGTTTGGTCGATTTTAAATTTATTGTTGTAAAAAATAGGTTCAGAGACAATTTCTTTGCTTTCATTTAAATCGATATTAGTATTTAGATCTGTGAATGCTAAAAACACATCTCTCCAGAAAAAATTACATCGGCTGTTAGTGTAGCGTTTTGCTCCATAACTACTGAGATTGTTTACTTCTGGACATAGCGTCTGAATTACTATTTTCCATTTTTGAGATCCAATATACAGCTTTCTTATCCATGCTAGTTTTAATGACTTTATAAAAGTTTTTATGTCTGGGATTCCTAGTCCTCCGTGTTCAATGTCGTACGTGGAATATGTTTTTTTTTTACTTTTGTTGGTTTGTTGTCCTATATGAAATCAAAGCACATCTTTTGTAGTGATTGAATCTCAACATCTGGTGGGTTAGGTAATAAAATCCATAAATAAACTAACTTTGAAAGAATAAGTGACTTCAGTATTGCAACTCTGCCTAGTGGGGTACACATTCTTTTTGCCCAAATTTTAAATAGAATTTTTACTTCTAAAAGTTTGTCCGCTACATTAATTTCCGTTAGATTTGTTAAATCGTTTGAGAACCAAAGTCCTAGGATTTTGAATTTTCTGGGGTTCCATTCCATATGCTTATGTGGTAAGTATTTTTCAGGTGAGTTTTTCTTTTTTCCTAACCAAACATTTATTGTTTTTTCAAAATTAAGTTTTAATCCCGAAATTTGTTCAAACTCGTTTAATATTTCAAAGACTTTTTCATACGACTTCTTGTCTCCATGCAGAATAAACGTCATGTCATCAGCAAATTGATTTATTTTAAACTCAGTGTTCGAAATAACTATACCTTTTATTTCTTGATCTTCTCTTATTTTGCATGCTAGAATTTCAGCACACAAAACAAATAGGTAGGGGGAGACTGGGTCGCCTTGACGACATCCTTTTTAACATCAAAGCAATGCTGAAAAATATTTAGGCGTGATTATAGATAGTCGTCTCAAATGGAAAGAACATTACAATTTAGTATGTAAGAAAGCAAATAACATCTTAGCTTTCTTATACAGGAATATCAATGACTGCCCCCAAAAGGTTAAAGACGACTGCTACAAAACACTGGTTAGACCAGTACTGGAATATGGTTGCTCAGGCTGGGATCCTTACCATCTAAAGGACATTGATAACCTCGAAAAGATTCAGAAGAGAGCAGCACGGTTCGTAACAGGGAACCACATCAGAGAAAAGGGGAATACTAGGAAGAACATGAGGAAATTAGAATGGAAACCCTTAGAAGAGAGAAGAGCTTTTATCAAACTTAACATCTTCTTCAAAGGCAGAGCTAAACTAATTGATATTCCAATGGAACAACTAGTATTGAATAAAAGTAGCACAAGGAGTGGCGGTCAATGTTATACCATACCTGCATCAAATATTGACAGCCACTTACATTCATTTTATCCTAGTTCTGTACGGCTGTGGAACTCACTGCCGGGTGCCATCAAGATTGCCACAAATGCAGTCGCATTTAAAAAGCAAATTGATGCGACAGTTTTGAGATCTGCATATTGACGATTTTCTATTTTAACTTCCCCAGATATTCTATGGTTACCTGGGCCTGAATTTGGCCATTGCTTTTAACTTCTTGAATATCGAGTGCGACCCCTTGTTGCCAAATTTGCTCCAGGGGCCAACAGACTGAGTCGCACTATTTTATGTTATTTTATTTTACTTTTTAACATGAGCGCTGGTGACCTACTCGTTTTTGAGTGAACCAGTATTTTAGGAAGAAGAAGAAGTTTGCGCTGTGGGCCCTGAGAGATTCAAAGCTTTATCTCAGTTGACATGTGTTTGATCATTTGTGTCTGTTATTGGAAAGGCCCAGTATGAGTCTGCCCCAATCTCTAGGAGTCTTTGCAGTGTTGGCCTTGAGATTATTCCAAAGTTTGTTTGATTGGTGATGTTTCTTGCTCTTCCCTTACGTCTGGATGTGCGGCCACTTCCTCTCTTGATGTTCAGGTCTGAAAGAGGGTCTATGGTATAGTGGCTTTGCTCTTGCTTGCTTAAGTGATTCTTCCGATTTCTTATCACATTATCGACCGGGCTGTAATTCAGTTCTTATCATTGCCTTGCCAACCAGTGTGTCTGCTCTCTCGTTTCCTTTAACTCCAGCATATCCACGGCAGTACATCCATATGAGTCTCTCCAATGGAAGACTGCGCATTAGTTCATTCCAAGCAGGGCTTCCCATTCCACTTTTCACTGTCTTGCATGGAGTCAGTCTGTATCATGACTTGTTGAGTTTGAAACTGGCTTGTGGATGAAAGCCAATGGAATGCTTGTGTCACTGCTTCTACCTCCATTGTTAGACTTTAAGTTGTTAAACTGTGTGCACCATTGTCATCCTGGATAGTTCACCCACTTTGCTTCACTATGTATCCCCAGCCTGACTTACCTTTGGTGACAGAACCGTCAGTGTGTATATCACAATATCATCTTTTGTGCACAGGTCTTCTACCTGCATCTGAGTTTCTGCATTGGTTTTGCGTTTTGGCCATTCTCGACAATGTCTTCCGAATTCTGGAGCGATGGCAATTTGGTAGAGGTGTTTCAAGTGGTCTGGATGCTTTTCCCATTCCTTCGCTTCTTTGAGTTCTGCTGTCTGGCGCACAAGCTGTTTGCTGTTTTCTGCCTGTCACGTCTATGATTTTCCACGTCCTAGCCGAATGCCTTTTGTTTCTTTGACCGCCGCATGAAACAGGTTTGGGGGATTTTCAAGTGCTCTGAAAGATGCCTTCACCTGTTCTAGCTTGTGTCCTGTCTGCATTGAAGGAAGCTCGAGCAGGTATCACATAGTTTGAACTGATGTGTTCTTTGTGGTTCCCAGCATCAATCGCATTGCTTCATTTTGAATTCTGTCTAATTTGAGAAGCTTGCTGTTGGACAGTGTTGTAAGCCCTAATCCATAATCAATCACACTGAGAACAAGTGCGTGATACAGTCGGTAGAGATGGCGCTGTTCAATGCCTCTGTCTGCCATTGCTTCCATGGCAGATAGGCCTTTTATTGCATTTAAGAACAATATTCTCTTCCATGGCAGATAGGCCTTTTATTGCATTTAAGAACAATATTCTCTTCCATGGCAGATAGGCCTTTTATTGCATTTAAGAACAATATTCTCTTCCATGGCAGATAGGCCTTTTATTGCATTTAAGAACAATATTCTCTTCCATGGCAGATAGGCCTTTTATTGCATTTAAGAACAATATTCTCTTCCATGGCAGATAGGCCTTTAGAGAACTATAAAATAGGCATTCTGGCTCACCCACCTCCGCCAGCTCCAACCGGCTAAAGCCGGTTTCGCTGTTGCTCCGCCGGCTTACCCAGAATGCCTATTTTATAGTTCTCTAATAGTAAACACTTTACAAACATACATAATGTGTAGGATTATCTGTTTTTAACACTAATTTACAAAACTTTTGAGACTTAAGTTTTTGCTTAATCCTTCGTTTTTCTTGATCGTCTTCAATAACATCATTTTCACGCATACATTCATCAAATGCGTCTCTGTCTTTCATGTGAAATAAAACTACAGTCTTTAACTGTTCTCTAAAGTCTTTTAAAACTGAGTTATATTTTTGACATAAAATCCACACACTTATCCCAGCATGTCTTCCACTGAAAGCCAGTTTTGATAAAGTGTTTCTCTTTTTAACTATGTCTCTTTCTGCCGAACAGTCTGTACTACCAGTCGGTTGACTGTCAGCTTTTTTGCAAGGCCAAGACAACACAATTATAACGACGCAGTAAGTCAGCAGGCCGAGCGTCCTGTTTACAAACTGTGTGCTTCCCTATCAATAAAACACGCCTCGCGCGCCTACTGCGTTTCACTGGGCTCGCGGTGCGCTTTGTCACAAATGTTCTTGAACATTCTCGAATGGGAAGCCACCACTTCGCCGTTTTCAGTGTGCGTGTCGGTTTGTTGGTGTGTGGGGTTTACGACTTAACACAGACAAGAGGCCTTTGTTTACACAGAACACAGCACACAGTCAGTTAGTTGACAATGTACATACCTTCTTCACATCCAGTCAGCTGCCACACCGGCGTGGGTTTTTAGAGCAGCATGTATCTTTGGCGTCAACGCGATGGCTTGTGTAATAGAAATTGTCAGATTTGCGAGTTCCGGATATTTTTCAAAGAGTTCTGTCGTCTTTCTTAGTTTATTAATCCAACGAAGGGAGTACTTCAAATGACTACACATTTTTACTACACTATTTTACACACACAGCAGCGCGCACACAACAGCAATGTTTAAAGTGTTGAGTCAGTCAGGGAAGGTCGGTTAACTATTCACCAAATGATAGGTCTGTCCGACAAGCGGGCGTGCGCTAACACGTTCTTTGCTATAGCGTGAGCTGCCTCTTTCTCTGTTCTTCATCGCGCTTAACTAGTAGTTGCAGGCCAGCCCGACAACGAATCACTGCACAGCGCCCACGCACATCCTGTTCAGTCACAAAGCAAGTGGCTGACATATCAAATGAGAAGTGGTCCTACCAGTTCCACTTTTCGCCCAAGTCCTTAATTAAGTCACCCCAAGTCCTTAATTAAGTCACCCCAAGTCCTTAATTAAGTCACCCCAAGTCCTTAATTAAGTTCTTAATTAAGTCACCCCAAGTCTTTAATTAAGTTACCCCAAGTCCTTAATTAAGTCACCCCAAGTTCTTAATCAAGTTACCCCAAGTTCTTAATCTAGTTCTTAATCAAGTCGTCATTAAGTTTTTATCAAGTCGTCATCAAGTTCTTATCAAGTTCTTATTTAAGTTTTTATCAAGTCATCATCAAGTCGTTATCAAGTTCTTATTCAAGTCACTTATAATTATTTATTAAGTTCTTGAAATATTATTCCATCTGAAATGGATCAAAATGATCTTTTGTTGTTGGCGGTTCTGGCATGCTTTTTTGTTTGGCTTCTGTATTTAGTGGTTGAGATTTTTTTGACTGCTTTGGTTTTTGCTGGCGTTGTTTATATATTTTATAACCGTAATAACCACCCCCAGCAGCAATGGCGCCAAAAATGAAAACTGTTTTAAATTCAATATTCCATGACGACTTTGGTGTTGTAGGTCTTGAATCAACTTGTGTATTTACAGCTGGCATTGAAACAACTGTTGGCGTTGGCGGTGTTATGTTTTCATTATGAGTTATATTCTGTGATTGCAACATTAATTTTTTTTGTTTGTTCCACTCTGCTAATTTTTTTCCTGCTGCAACACGCCCAGGATGAGGAGGCTTTTTACTGGTCACTTTCTCCACCTGATTCAATGTTTTCTGATTCTGCTGATTTTCTGGCTCGGTCATTTTGAAGGGAAACAAAATCTATATGATTAAAAGTAATTAATCCCATGATTAATGGCGATAACAATGTTCCAAATCTGTAATATAGATCACATCCTAGAGACTCTAATGACTTTGTTAAAACTGGATCCTGCGTTAAATCATACATAAAATCTTGTTCAGAATCAATGGGAGCAAATCTACTAACTAGTTTAGTGTACAAACTAAGAACCGTTTGCCCAACACTTTTTACCATTCTTGACCCCAGTTGCGCTTCATACCTGTTGTGATACTTTACAATGTCTTGTGGCGACATTTGTTGAATCTGTTCTATGCTGAATTCATTTCCAAGGTACTGTTTTGTTTTTCCACATGCTGCTAAAGAATACAGCCTTTCCTTTTGGCGCATAATAGCTTGGTCATCAACTTGATCATTTGTAATCATAAGTTCAGGAAGTAGATCATCGCTGTTCATGTTTTATTAATGAATAAATATTATTTTATTTTTTAAAAATGAGCACCGAAAAAACTATTACTAACCTCGTATACCATTCTGCTGTTATTGGAGGCCTAAGTGTAGGATACACAATGCTTGGTAAAAGCCTGTTAAAAATAAAACCAGCAGATCTTGGCAAACTAGACTTTGAAGACTCAGCAAAGCTGATTGCTGTTATTACAGCTTCATTTGCTACGAAAGATTTTCTAGTTAAGCAAGGAATAATTCCAGACAGTATCAATATGTAAAATTAAAAAAAATACATTTATAAAAATGGCTTCACTCGTAATGATGATAGGCGGTGCAGTGGTCAACGCGCTTGCTTTTAGCGGAAGTAATTACGCATTTAGTAAACTACAAAATAACAATGAGAGAAAAAG
>JAMYXO010007273.1:0-12331 GCA_033310375.1 Conus canariensis
TCTGTTTTGCTGTCTGTGCTGTGCCTTTTTGCTCTGTTTTGGCGCGCGAGGCGCTACCTATAAAATAAGCATAACAACAGCAGCACCCAACAATTGAAACACAGCATAATAACAAACTACCCCCCCAAAGGGCCCCCACAAACCACCAACCCCCAAAAACTGCCACTTTCTAAAAACTTTACCCCAACTACTCCAGTACTAACAACTTTTAAAAAACACTGTTAAAAATACTATTTCTGCTGCTGTCAGCTGCTGCTGCACTACTGCTACTGCTACTTGCTGTGCTGCTGTACTGCTGCGCTGCTGCTGCTGCTGTTTTTTACCACAAGTAAAAATTGCTCATGTTCCCTTTGTTGCTGATGCTTTTCTTTTTTGGCGACGTTGTTTTTTTTCAACAAAAAACCGACAAATGCTGCTGCTTTCTATACAATTAAAATCAACACAAGGTACCCTGGAACGTACACAAAAAATTGTCGATAGACTATTGAGACGCAGTGCAAACCTAAACTTTTGTGCTGTTGACACATGCTACGGATTGTCCATCTTTCTCCACCCCTATCAAACCATGCATGTACACAGTCACACGAACTACTTAGTTTGTTTTTTATTCAAGAAAGAAGTGGCGTTTTCTGACCATAGGATAAAGCTACTTTTAAAAAAAAATAATGGGCTGTTTTACTTTTCCAGATTCAACCCCAGACAGCTGGCTTCCCCCCGCCTTGGGTGGTGACACCAGGCCACTGGGATTACTTACTCACTCTAAAAATCAAAAAGCCAAAAAAACAAAAAAAAAAAAAACAAACAAAAAAAAAAAACAAAAAAAAAAACCCCCCAAAATTAAAACAGCCGAGGAAAACCTTTTTGATTTCAAGTGCAGACGTGGAACAAAAAAATTGGGTTACTTTTTTTCTTTCTTGTTTTTTTTATTTTGTAGAATGACAATTTTTGATCAAGTAATAGCCATTTTCAATAAATATACTCACAAAAGCGCAAAAAACAGACTAACATTTTTTTCTGTTAAACCTTTCTTCCAAAAAACCGTCTTTTTTTTTTTTTTCCCCTACCTTCACCGCTGGAGGACCTCCCGCCCCTATCACTTCGCTTTGATATGAACCTACCTTTTTGTTTTTTGTTTCGTCGCCCTGGCAAAAGACCCCAGGGGATCATCCGAAAGCCCAAAGTACTTAACACTTTTGGTAAAAATTTGCATCAGCTGGGGATGAGAACATTACGGTGTAAACTTTTTTTGATTACCCCGCCACGTGGGCAACCACACTTTTCCACTTCGGGGGGTTTTGGGGGACTGATAATTTTTTTTCTAGGAGCTTGTCCAACTAAGAAACCCCACATAACTATCAGAGCAAACAACATTTTTTATGTAGCCTTGTGTTCAAAAACCTATGTCAAAATTTGGCCTGACACAGCCTTAAACCCAAAGGCGAACCTACCTTATGAAAATCAACTGAAAGATGACAAACACGAAGCGGTATTGCCCTAACTCTCCCCTTGGATCGAAAACCCTTCGGGCGTAAATGTGCAAAAAGTAGTGACAACGGCAGGCATTCGACTCATAGTCTTATTCCCCGGGGATTTCTTCCCTAGGCGAGTGCTCAAGGTATAGGCCAGTCCCCTCCCTCAGTGACTGCCATTTGGATTCTCCCTTCATTTTTTTTTGAAAAACTATTTAAAAAGCTATAAGTTGTTTTCTACTTTTGTTTTTGGGTTTTTTTTTCTTTTCCCCTTTTAGTTCCGTGTTTTTTTTTTTTCCCCCCCACAAAACCGGAGCTTTTCCCATAAAATGCTATCAAATTCTCGTGGGGGGAGGGGGGAGGGGGTGGTCTTAGCTATCGTCTGCTCCCCCCTTTAAATTTTACAGTCGGTGTATGTTTGGGGTGCCTTCAAAAGTGGATAAGAATATTTGGGGGCAGGAAAATCTCTTTAATCCCCGCCCCCCCTCCCCCTTTTCCCCCACCCTGACCCCTCCTACCCTCAACTCGCTTCCCCCCACCACTTTCCCTTCTTCCCAGGGAAAAATGGGGTCAGCCCCAAAACAAATGGAAACTATAAAGACAACTTTTGTCTACAGAACAAATCAAGCCAAAAAAAAAAAAAACATTTAAACCCTGATAGGGCAAAAAAATGAAACGGGGGCTTTGCCTTCTTGCTCCGAACCTGGAACCCCTACAGACGGGACACACAGACGGGGCAGATAGAAAAAAACCCCACACCAAAAATTCTTTGCGCGCGGGGAAATTGCGTAGACAAAAAACACCACACCCAACACACACACACACACACACACACACACACCACAACCGCACACAACACAGACACCACGCCACACACACACACACACACAAACAGTGTGGGGGGGGGCGGAAATGGGCGACTCATGGGGCACTCATACACAGACAACAGACAAAAGACACAGGGACACCACACACACACACACACACCACAAAACCCACGCACAACCCACCAAAACACACCACAACACACAACAACACACACCAAACACACACACACACACACCCCAACGCACACGCAACCAAGCACACACACACGCACACACACACCACACCACACACACACACACACACACACCACTTTTTAAAAAAAGGTTTGTGTTTAAAAAAAAACAATCGGAATATCATCCCGAGGAAACGTAAAAAACTGCAATTTACAAAAAACCTTGATTTTTTTTTGCCCACCTTTTGAATTTTTGCCCGAAAAATTTTCAGCCCACCCCAAAAATTTTTTTCCGGCCAAAATTTCTTGCCCAAAATTTGAAAATATTTTTTTGGCCATCCTTGTTTTCTTACCTGTCTGTGAATTTCCGCACATCCAAAAATTTTCCCCCAGCCCGTCTGCAAAATTTTTTGCCCACGCAAGAATTTCTTGAACCAGTTTTTCAAATTTCTTTTCCCAACCCCAGCGAAAAATTTTTTCCCACCCAACCGCAAATTTTTGTAACCCACTCGGATTTTCTGGTGTAGTCGCCAAAATTTTTTTCCCCCCCACAAATTTGTTTTTTCTTTTTTGCAAAATGCCCTTGACCAAAACCCATAATCCCTTTCACATATATTTTGCGACATAATAGCCAACAAACAACCCCTTCTTGCAAAGGGGGAACATTAAAAAAAAACACCTCCCAACGACTTCGTGGGGTCAGTTTCACGCTGCATACTCACTGAACGCAATGACCACGTCCCCCACGCATTCAAACAGCTTACAACAGCAAAACCCCAAAAGGGCCCTTTAAAAAACAACATGGGGGCCCCAAAAAGCAAAGACACCACTCTTAAACGTGATGTCTGGTCCATTTTTTTACCTTTACTGAACAAACAAAACTGCCCCTGAAGCCCCCCAGCACCACACTTGAATTTTTTTAGGCCCGAGCATAATTTGCCCCCTTTTAAAAAACTATTAAAAGAAAGGTTGAAAAAAAATTGCCCCTTCAATTATTAATACCTGTCAATAATTCCCTTTAAGAGGAAAATTAGGGGGGATGTTGTTAGCTGAGGGCCTTAGTGCTAGTGGACAATTATCCCCTTTCTTTCCCAGCCCAATTTTGCTGTTAAAAAAGCGCTTACACCTATAATTGTTTTTGCTCCCGGGGACAAAAAACTGTATTTTCCCTTTTTTTTCCTCCTTTTTTTTTCCCCCCCCCCCCTTTACCTTGTAATTTACCAAAATTGCAGACATAACGGGAAACAGACGCCATTTTTGGTGAGCATTGCATAACAATATTTTTCACTTGTTGCCATTTGACATTCCAAACTAAAAACGAAACCTTTACAAACAACTTCCCTTTAAATTTGGGGTGTTCAGGTTGTATTCTTTCATAAACAAAAAAATTAACTTTCAAAAACAAACAAACATAAAACAAAAAAATGAAAAAATATGTGAAGCGGTGTATGTAGTCACAGTACATGTGTCGGCTTTCCGCTTTTTTTTTTTTGAGCACAGAACTGTGTTCCAACCTTTCCCCCCAACAAGCAGGGCAAAAAATGTATCCTTGCTTATTTTTGTCAACGTGGGATGGGTTGTCACACCCTTTAAAAGCAGGGTGTAAAAAAAAAAAAAAAAAAAGGGGGGGGGGGGGGGGGGGGGGGGTCTAAAATATGGCAAAACCGGGCTCTTGTTTTTTTCCTCCACAAATAAAACTTGCGTCTCTATTAAGACAGGCCTTTTTTTTCTTTTTTCCCCTTTTTTTTCCCCCCTAATAGCTTTTAATCTTTGTATAGGTAGAAACTCTACAAACTGCATCACTTGTAAACATTATTTAAAAACGAACCGTAAAAATGATGGATACCTCCAACAATTTAAAAGATCCTGGTGGACGACAACAACAAAAACAGATAAGAGGACTGACAACAAACGCCACACTTGGGTGATAAAATTTTCAAGCCCTGGGTAAGAACAAAAGAGCTCTTCCTTTGATTCAAGACCCCCCCCCCAAACTCCTTCGGAAAAAAACCACGCTGGTCTCTCACGTCCACAACAAACCAGGGGAAAAAAAAAAAAGGGCGCGAGGTTTACAATTTGCGGGAGCGAACAAATTTAATTAATGTTCTCCCCCCCCCGGGCTATAATTGACACGTCCCCCATGATCATGGGAATGGGGAAAAAGGGGCATTTTTCTTTTTTTTTGAACAAAAAAAATCAACAGCTGTCCCTTTTCTGTGTCCAAAGAGGGAAGCTAGTCGGTGTGTTTAAAGGGGAGCGAAATTTTTGGGGTTTTGAGGTAAAAAAAATCAATTCCCCAGCTAGCTGACCGAGTGACGACAGAGGGTGTTTTAGGACGGCACCATTTCCAGAGCAAAGTCAGCAAAAACACACCAATAAAAATACCCCCCATCTTTGAAAAAATCACAAAAATCAATAAAACATGTGCAAATATGCATCCCCTCCC
Source organism: Conus canariensis (assembly GCA_033310375.1). Classification (NCBI taxonomy): domain Eukaryota; kingdom Metazoa; phylum Mollusca; class Gastropoda; order Neogastropoda; family Conidae; genus Conus; species Conus canariensis. The sequence goes on from JAMYXO010007273.1 coordinate 4,916, forward strand.
TCTTCTCTCTCCTCTCCTCCTCTCTCCCCTCTCCCCACACACACACACACAACACACACACACACACACCCACACAACACCACACACCACATCTATGCATTAAAAATTGTTAAAAACCCCAATGTTATTATACAATAATTTCCATAAACCATACTTGCAAAAATCAGTCGCTTTGTGCAAATCCCGCCAAATTTTTTAAAAAAATAACTAAAACATTAAGAATTTCCTTTTCTTTCAAAAGTACGGACATGACAAGAACGTTTTTTTTGGCTTTTCCCCTTTTCCCAATTCTGGTCTTTTTCTCTTTTCCCGTGCACGACTTTTTCCTAAAGCTACAAAACTCTTCTGGCACCCGTCGTTAGTTGTTATCCAATTTTCCCCCGTTTTTTTAAAAGGCATTGCGCACCCCGGGGTTTAAAAATGAAAAATGAAGGAAAAAATATCCCAAGGACATTTCCCGACCCTCCCGAGTGGTTCAAATTTTCTTGAGTACGAACAAACGATTGAGAAGAGAGGGGGGATGGGGAAAGAAATGAAGAGAGGGAAAAAAGGGGGAGGGAGAGAGAGAGGGGAGAGAGAAAAGGGAGAAAGGAGGGAAAGAAGAGGGGAAGAAAAGGGTGGGAAGGCTTTAGAGGGGGGAAGATAGAACGGGGCGAGGGTGAATGGACGAGACAAAATAATGAAAAGAAACACTAAGGTCCATTGTACAAAACGACACAGAAAAAAAAAACAAACTTTAAACTCAAACTGTATTTGGTCCCCATTTACCTACATGCAAGCAGACAAGGGATGTCCAAAAGCAAAAGAGGGACACTTTTCCCCTAACAACTGGAGCTCCAAGCCTGCCCCTAACCCCGTCCTGACCCCGTGAGATGGGAGACAAAGCAAAATCCGTGATTAAAACGGCAGTTTTCATTTTTTCCCCTCACCCCCTTTACATGATCGCCCTTAACTTTTGGAAATGGGTGCTACCGTTCAGATAGGGATAAACAAAGTGTGTAGGATGACTTCTCACATTTAAAAAGGCCGGGACAAATGAATCTGGTGGGGCTTGAAAGGGACAAACGAGCTCCCCCCAAAAAGAGGGCAACCAAACTTCACTCAGAGAAATCTGTTGTGACGAAAAAATTGCCATTACAAAACAACACAGAATTTTATGCTACAGTTGGGCAAAAAATTTTATGAAAAAGATTTTTTCCCTTTTTATAAACCAACCAAAAGCGTGTATACAATGTTATCAAGGCAGAAATTACAATGCAATGTACTGAATACAAATGTAATCCACACACACACACCACAACACACAAAAATACACACCCCAATAAAATACAATATAATACAACTGAACACATAAACACAAGTCAGACAAATAATCAGTGTAATACCGTACGATACAATAAAAACAATCAAAACAATCAATACAATACAGCACAACACAACGTAGCCAAAACAAGGAAAGGAAAAACAGAAGCCAAGGGTGATAAGACAATACAACAAAAGGCATTACAACTGTACAACACATACAAATCAAATACAAAAATTTTAAAATGTGTCAATACAATACGATCAGTACTATACAATAGAAAAACACAGCACAAAAAAAGACAAAAACACAATGCAGTACAGTACTTTTTGGGACGCATTCACTATGCTTTATAGTACAAAAAAATATAACAACAGCAGAAACGACAAACACAACCTGACAAGGATTCCAGACGACCCAGCCCATTATCTTTTAACCGTCACACAAGAGAAAATTTAAAAAAAAACAGGGAGATGACTCACGACCCAACATAAAAATACAAAGGGGATGACTTCACAACGAACATAACAAAACAGGGAGAACTTCAAAGACCAACAGTAACAAAATACAGGGGGGAAACTTTACAGACAAAAAAAATAAAAAAATACGGGGAGATGACTTTACAAAACATTTAAAAAAACATGGAAGACTTCATAAAACCAAAAGAAAAAAAATACAGGGATGACTTCACAGACCAAAAGAAACAAATACGGGAGAGACTTTTACAACCAACAGAACAGATACAGGAGAGACTTCACTGACAAACATAACAAATACGGAGGGGAACTTATTACGACCAGTACAAAAACCGGGAGATGACTTCACAGAAAACCCAAAAGTAAACAAATACGGGAGATTTCTTCACAAAAAAACGAAAAAGTAGAAATACAGGAGATTTCTTCACAGACGAAAATAACAAAAAAAGGGAGATGACTTCCCGACCAAAATAAAAAACCCCCCACAGGGAAAATGATGTCACGACCAACAAACAAATACAGAAAGGGTGACTTCACAGATCAACGTTAAAAAAATACAGGGGGATATTCACAGGCGAACAGGTAACAATACAGGGAGATACTTCCAGACCAAAAGTAAAAAATCAGGGGGGAGACTTCACAGACACCAGTACAGAACAAATACAGGGAAAAACGCTTCACAACCAACATAAAAAAAATACAGGGAAATTTTTTTTACATAAAAACCAACAGGAACAAATCAGGAATGACTTTTTCAACCCAAAAGTAAAAAAATACGGGAGATGACCCTTTACAGACCAACATTTGCAAATACAGGGGGATACTTCACAGACCAACATAACAAAAACAAGGAGATGACATCACAAAACCCAACAGGAACAAATACAGAGAATGACTTCACAGACCAACATACCAAAACAGGGGGAAATTTTTTCACAGACAAACATAACAAATAAAGGGGAGATGATGTCACAGACCAACAGTAAAAATACAGGGGGAAAGACTTCATACACACCATAGCAAAACAGGGGGGATGACCTCAAGACCAACAGTAACAAATACAGGGAGATGATTCCCCCAAACCAACATAAAAAATACAGGAGACACTTCCAAAAGACGAAAAGTAACAAAAACAAAAGGGGGAAAGACTTAAGACCAACAGTAAAAAAACACAGGTGATGCCTTCAACAACCAACAGAAACAAAAAGGGAGGGATGACTTCCCCCGACCACAGTAACAAAAAACAGGGGGGATGACTTCACAAAAAATCAGTAACAAAAATACAGGGGGATGACTTACAAACCAACAGGGAAAAAATACAGGAAGCGACTTCAAAGACCAACAAACACATACAAAACAGTCTTCACAGACCAAAAATAACAAGACAGGGAGATGACTTCAAAAGACCAACAGGAATTTAATACCCCGGGGGAAAACTTCAAGACCAACGTAAAGAAATACAGGGGGAGACTTCACAGACCAACAGTAACCAAACCCCAGGGAGAAGAAATTCACAGACCAAAAAGAACAAAAACAGGGGGATATCTATCAAACCCCGAAAAATTAAGGGGGGGAAACTTAAAAAAAGGAACAAAGGGGGTGTAAAAACCAACAGTAACTAAAGGGGAGTATTTTAAAAGTAAAAAACGGAGATGATTTCCACAAAAAAAAACAAATAAAATTTTTGGGGGTGATTTTGCCCGGAACTGGGGGTTTCCCTTTTACCGAAACATACAAATACAGGAATTTTTTTCCAAAAACCAAAAAAAAATCAAAAGTTACAACCCAAAATAACAAAAAAAATCTTTCCAACAAAAAAAAAACGGGGAAAATAATGCACGACCAACAGTAAAAATACAGGGAATGACGGGCACAGACCAACGTAACAAAACAAAGGAATGACGTCACAGACCAACAGTAACAAAAACGGAGATACGTCACAGACCCAAAAAAAACAAATACAGGAATGACTTCACCGACAAAACAGTAAACAAAACAGGGAGATGACTTCACAGACCAACGGTAAAACAATACAGGAGACGACTTCCAACCAACATAACAAATACAGGGGGATGACGTCACAGCCAACATAACCCCAAAACATGGAATACGTCACAAACCAAAAAAAAAACAATTAGGACCTTCCAGGGTTTGAATGATGCCATGAAACCCAAAAGGATTTAAAAAAGTCCTTTTATACCCCAGCAAAGGAAAATTTTTTTTTTGTCATTTTATTGCCCATGCTGTTTTTGTTTTTATTGTTTTTTTTTTTTTTGCTTTTTTTGCTGTTCTGTTTTTTTTGTTTGTTTTTTTTTTTTGCTTTTTGTTTTTGCTCATTTTTTCGTTTTTGCTGTTGTTGGGTGTTGTTGGTTTTTGGTTTTTTTTTTTTTTATTTTGTTAAAATTAGTTCCCCTTATTGTTTTTTTTTTTTCCCGGGGGCTTTTAATTTTTCTGGTCCTTGTTTTTTTGTTTTTTTTCCCGTTTAAATTTTGTTTTCCCTTTGGTGTTTTTTTTGTTGTCGATGGTGGTGTTTGTGGTGTTGGGTGGTGGGTGGGTGGGGGGTGGTGGTGGTGGGGGGGGTGGAAAATGGGTGTTGGTGGTGGTTTTTTTCCCTTTTTTTTATTTTTTTTTTGGTTGTTGGGGGTTGGGTTGGGGGTGGGGGTGTGTGGGTTATAAAAGCCCCTGTTTTTTTTTTGTGCTCTCTTTTTTTCCGCCTAAAACTACTGCTCAACACGGTTTAAACCCAAAAATTCCCTAAAAAGACAAAAAAACAACACCCCCCACACCCGTTCCCCCCCCCAAAGCCATTTCTTTTTTTCCCCCCACCCCACATTGCCAAATTTTTTTTGTTTCCCCAACCTCCCTTTTGCTCCGGCCCTGGTTTCTGGAATTGTTTGGGGGTGGCTCCTTCCCCAAAAATGTTTAAGGTTTTTTGAAGTAAACCCCAAAAATTTTTTCTCCTTTTTTTGGGGGGTAAAAAATAAAGTAAAATTTTTTCCCCCCCCCTTTTAGGAAAAAACCTTTCAAATTCCTCCTCCCTTCCCCTTTCCCCCCGTTTTTTTTCTTTCTCCGTCTCTCTTCCTCTCCTCTCTTTTTCCCCCCCTTCCTCTCCTTCTTTTTTTTGGGGTTAAAATTTTTTTTGGGGGGGGGGGGCCTTTTGGTTGAACCTCAAAACTGGTTCTCATTTCTTTTCCGGAACGTTTCAAAACTTCCTTCAGGGTTTTGGGGAACCCTTTCTCCCTCCCCCCCCTCTTCCCCCTTTATTCGGGGCAAATTTTTTTCCATCCTCGGCCTTTTTTGTTTTTTTCACCCCCCCCCCCACGACCACCCGGGGGGGGGGGGGTTTTTGGGGGGGGGGGGGGTTTGGGGGGGGGGGGGGGGGGGGGGCCCCAAAAACCCCCCCCAAAAAAAAGGGAAAAAAACCCCTTTTTGGAAAAAAAAAAACAAAATTAAAGGGGTTTTTTGGGGGTAAAAGGGGGGTTTTGTGGTGAAAAAAAACAAAAAAAAAAAAATTTTACCCCCCCCGAAAATTTCCTCCCCTTTTAAAATTTTAAAAAAAACTTTAAAACCCCCCCAAAAACCCCCCCTCCCCTTTTAAATTTTGGCCTCCCCCCCAAAAACCAAAAAAATTCTTTCCTCCCCCTTCCTCTTTAAAAAAAAAAAAACCCCCCCCTTTTTTAAAAAAATTTTTATTCTTTTAAAACTTCTGTCCCCGTTCTCAACTTTTTTTTTCCAAACCCCCTTTTTGGGGGGGTTTTCCCCAAAAAAAAAACCCCCTTTTCAAAAAAAAAAGGTTTTTTTAAATTTCCTTTCTTTCATTTTAAAATTAAAATTCATCTTTTTTTTTCCCCCTTTTTTTTCCGGGTTTTTTTTTTTCCCAAATTTTTTATTTTTTTTTTTTTTTTTTTTATTTTGGGGGCGGGGTTTTTTTGGGGGTTTGTTGTTGAAAAAATTTTTTCCTTTTTCCTCTCTGCCTTCCCCCCACCCCCCCCCCCCCCCTTTTATTTTTTTGGTTTTTGTTTTTCCCTTTTTTTTTTTAAAAAAAAAAAAAACCCAAGACTTTTTTTTTATAAAATTTTTGAATTATTATTAAATTTTTTTTTTTTTTAAAATTTAAAAATAATTTTTTTTTTTGGTTTTTTTTTTTTCCCCCCTTCCCCAAATTTCCCCCCAAAAATTTTTAATTTTAAGGTTTTTTAATGATCCCCAAAAAAAAAAAAATTTGTTAATCCTTTTTTGGCACTTCCTCCAAAAAGAAAAAAAATTTTTTAAATTTTTCTGCCGAATTATGGAAATAATTCTGCCCGGGTTTTTTTTTTGGGGGGAAAATAAAAGGAGGGTTTTTTCCCCCCCCCAAAAAACCCCCACCCCCAAAAAAATCATTTTCCCAAAACCTTTAATCTGGAAAAAAAATTTTTTAAAAATTTTTAAAAAACCCCTTCACACAAAAAAAAAAAAAAATGCATTTCAGTGAGATATAATTTTTCATTATAAAACGGGTACAACGTCATGATCTGTGCTTATGTGAAAACGATGAGAAATAAAAAAATCGCAAGCTGCCATCCACAACAAGCGTCGTCTTCCTTCCTCACGTGAGCTTACCCTTGGGCACTCTTTTCCAAAACCGAAATGCTACAACAAATATTTCTTCCCCAGAAATCCGGCTGACCCCGAAAGATAGGAAGAATTTCAGCTAGGCATTTTCCCCATTAAAAGTCTTTTTAGCTTTCTAATGAAAACCAGTCATTTTAGGATGCGTTTCGGGGAGAAGACACCATATATGCCTTAAGCTGCTCACCCTCATTGATGATGCCGCTTTTTTTAATTCCATCAAAATATATTTGTGCCTGGGGAAAAAAAATCCCCTTGTCCCTATTGCCATCCGCCCCCTTTTAAAATTTTCATTTTTGGCAAAGATTAAAAAAAAAAAAAAAAAAAAAAAAAAAAAAAAAAAAAGGGAAAAAAAGAAGGGAAAATTGAGGGGGTGAAACAAAAATGGAAGAAGAAAGGGGGTGAGGGGGGGTGAAACAAGGATGGGAAAAGGGGGGTGGGGGTGGGGAAACAAGGGTGTACGGGGGAAAACAACACAACAGTGATCGTTTTTTATTCACAAGTTTTTTGGCAGGGTTTTTTCTACGTTTTAACGTTTTTCCTCTTCTGCTTTCCCCGCCGATAGGAAGGGAGGCTTTAATTGGCAGCGGTGTCTTAAATTGGGGGGGGGGGGGGTGGGGGGTGGGGGGGGGGGGGGGGGGGGGGGGGGGGGGGTTTTTTGGGGGGTTTTTTTGGGGGGGTGAGGGGGGGGGGGGGGGGGGGGTAAGGGGTGGGAAAAGGCAGGGAAAAGGGGGATGAGGATATGGGGAAAAAGACGGGGTGGATATGAGGGGGGGGGGGGGGTGTAGCGTTGGGGAACAAAAAAGGGTGGGTGGGGGGGGGGTATTTGGGTTAAAAATTCGTTTCCTGTTTGGTTTCCTTTTCATAACGGCTCCACCACTGCTGCGCTTGGCCTGCTGCTTTGCTGCTGGCTTGCTAACTCATACATTACATCAACAAAGCATGCAACCCAGACAAAAAGAAAACGCTGACATAAACATACAAACAACCCTCTTCCAAATTTTTTTCTTTTTTTCTTCTTCTTCC
>JAMYXO010007274.1:0-12329 GCA_033310375.1 Conus canariensis
CTTTTCCCTCTCTCCCCTCTCCCTCTCCCTCTCCTCTCTCTTCTCCTCCCTCTGAAAATCAAAATTTTAAATTCGTATGAAATTAAAACCTAAATTTTCCCAAAAATTTAAATGCCTAATAAATAAGCAAAGAATAAATAAATAAACAACACACACACAACCACACACACCCCACACACACCCCCCCACACACAACACAACATTAATATATAATATAATTAATTAAATATTTATAAAAAAGAAAATAAAAAAATTAAAAAAGACGGAATATTTGATTTTCCATCTTTTTGGAAGATGATTAAAACTTCTTTGGGTAACACAACTTTGTCATAATTATACATACAGCAACAAATGAAAAAAAAAAAAAAGGACGAAAAAAGGGAAAGGGAAGGGAAAAGGATGGGGGAAGGGAAGGAAAAGAACCATAAAAAAAGAGAGAAAAACAAATGGAAAAAAACCCCCCAAAGTCTGGGGGGGGGAATGAAAACAAAATTATTATTATTAAATTATCATTATTAGTTATTCCTTATTCCCATTTTTAATCATCTCCTGATAATGTCTTCAGGGTACTCAACCCTCCCTGTTTTACATTTCGTGCTTTTTCTTTCTTTTTCTTCCTATTTCACCTTTTTTTTTTTCTTTTTTTCCTTTTTGTACTCTTTTCATTTTTTTTAAATTCTTTTTTTTTTTCTTATATATTATTACAGATATATTTTTTTTTTTTTTTAAAAAATAATTAAAAATTAAGCTGAAAAAAAGCTCTTCCCATTTGTATCTTAAGCCAAAAAAAAAAAAATCTCATTAACTAATTAATTCAACTAACTAACTAAGAACAACTAAATATCCCTTTAATTTACTCCCTAACTACAGACTAAATAATAATTAACATTTTTCACTTTTTTGTTCTTTCACATTTTGATTCTTTCACATTTTTTTCTTTGCTCCCGGGGTTCGAACCCGCGTTTTTGGATAGGGGGGTTTTAAGGCCCCTTTTCAACAGTCTTACCCCCTGCTAAAAACACCTATTCTACCTTAGAATTTACCCTTTGAAGGTTTTACTTTACTTCCTCCCCAACCACGCTGTTCAAATATTCATTGCTTCCTCACAAGTCCTTTTTTGCTTGAATCTCCCTCAAACTTAGAAAGTATGCTGAACCACACACAAACATCGCTACCCCCGTTAAAAACTAAGGGAAAGGGAAACCCCATTTCTCGCCTGGGGTTCAATACTATAACCGATTTTTTCCCGGTCACTACTACCACCGGCACTGTGTATCCAAAAATCCGCCATAAACGGGAAAACAACTGTAAACACAGACGAACCAATGGGCAATAGATTTTTCATCTCCATGTGTTTACTTTTGCCAACCCCCCATTTTTTTTTTAGGGTCTGTGCGACAGTAAAAAAAATGTTTTACTGATAAACATGTAGTGACAAATCTCGTTCCCTCCGTCTTCTCTGTCTTTTGTATGACACCAAAACAAGGAAGGCAAAATCAACATGAAACTGGGGCCCAACACACCTTATGATGTGCGAGACTCTGAGAAAAATGCTAGCAGAAACAATTTCCTATACGTTGTGTACAAATACTAAAGGGCTTAACGGGAAAATAATACAAACGAACGTCATTCAAAATCGATGCATTTACCCAACACAGAGACGAAACCCAAAAGAACATCAAACACATTGGGACGACACGCCTAGCCCCTACAAACTAATTTTGCAGCGCAAAAAAATCTTTCAACAAAAATTTTTCACACAAATAATCAATTATTGAGGAAACTCCCCAGGGGGTTTTGGTGAAGGTCAACACATCACTTTTACCGGGGTAAAGATTTTTTTAAAGGATCCCACTAGGGCCAATCGTGACTTTGTGTTGTAAGTTGAATGGACTAACTAGGGTATTGACGCCGGAATTTCAAAAATTTAATACCCTGTGGGGGCCCAACACGAACGTTTTAAAGGCATTTGTAAAACGTTGTTCCCCATATTTCTGTATGCCTCCCTCCCCACTCCCTTTCTCCCACCCTCACCCCACCCCCCTTCCCCCACCCATTCCTCCATATCCGGGGTTTTTGATTGGGGTTAATATTAACCAAAACATTAAAAAATTCCTTCGTTTTCTCTCTTCCTTCTCCTCTCTCTCTTCTCTCTCTCTCTCTCTCTCCCCTTCTCTCCTCTTAAAATCCCCAAATTTTTCGTATTAAATTAAACCTCAATACCTAAATAAAGCCTTAAAAATAAGAAAGAATATGAAAAAATTTAAACACCACAACACACCCCAAACCCACCCTCAACACCCACACACACACACACCACACAACCACACAACACCACACCACACACACATTTTTTATTTAATATAATAAAAGTAAATCGTTTTGAATAAAAAAATAAATAAATAAAAAAAGACGAATTTTTTGATATACCAGACGATTTTGGAAAATTAAAACTTCTTTGGGGATAACACGACATTGTCATAATTATCCCCATACAGCAAAAAATGAAAAAAAAAAAAAAAAAAAAAGGGAAAAGAAAAAGGGAGGGAAGGGAAGGGAAAGGGAAAAAAAAAACCAAAAAAGCAAGAATAAAAAAAAAGGGAAAAAAACCCCCAAATCTGGGCGCGGGGAAATGAAAAAAAATTAGTTGATTATTTTAATTGTCTTTAGATTATTCCTTATTCCCTTTTTTAATCATCCCAAGTCTTCATTCATCAATCCCCCCGTCTTACATTCTTTCTTATTCTTTCTTTATCTTCCTTTTCTTTCCTTTTTTTTTTTCGTTTTCTTTTTTTTTCCTTTTTTTTATTCTTAATTCTTTTTATTTTCTTAATATTATGTACAAAATATTTTTTTTTTTTCTTTAAAAACAATTAGAAAATTAGGACCTAAAGAGACCTTTTCACTTTAGTCCCGAAAGCCCGAAGAAAAAAAAAATCTCTTAACAATTAAAATTAACTAATAAACCCAAATAACTAAATAAATAACACCACACCCAACACAGACTAACAACAATTTCTATTCTTCAATTTTTTTATTTTTTTACTTTTTGATTCTTTTACATTTTTTTTTCTTCCCGGGGGGTTCGAACCCCCAGTTTTTTTTATAGGGGGCGCTGAAGGCGGGGCCTTTTTTTGACTGTTTACCCCCTGCTAACAACAAACCCATTCTACCGGAAATTTTTTCCTTATGAAGTTCACTTTTCTTCCTCCCCCAAACCCGCAGCTATTTTAAATTTCGTTCTTCCTCACAAGTCTCTTCAACCCGTTATGATCCCGTCAACTTTTGAAAAGCTGAACTCGCATACAAACATGACCTACCCCGTTCAAAACTGAAGCAAAGAAACCACTTTGTCGTCGCCGAGTTCAATACTAAAACCGTTTTTTCCCCGTCACTTACACCACGCGTGCGGCTGTGTATCACAGAAATGCCGCTTGCGGAAACGGGATAACACTGGAAACCAGAAGCCAAAGGGGTAGCAGGTGTTTTTATCTCCAGTGGTTTCTTGGCCAAAACCTCCCCCGTTCTTGTATTCTGATCTGACAAAAAAAAATGTTTATACTGAAACATGTGCGAAAATGTTCACTTTGCCTGCCTTCTTCTCCATCTTTTATGACACTCAAAAAAAAAGGGGGGAAAAACATAAACTGTGGGCCCAACACACATTTTATGATGTGTCGATGCTCTGAAAAAAGTCTACAAAAAAATTTCCCCATAGAGTTAGGAAAAAATACGAAGGCTATAAACAAAAATAATACAACGAACGTCTTCAAAATCGACATTTACCCAACAAAGCCGAAACAAATTAGAACATCAAGTACATGGGCAAGACAGCCCCTACCACTACAGAAACAATATCAGCCAAACAGAATCTTGTCAAAAACACTTTTACACACAAATAATGGCAATTATTGGAATCTCCCCCATTTTTGGGGTGAGGTCAACACATCACTTCTACCTGGAAAAAAAAATGTTTTGAAAAAAAATCCTCACTAGACCAATCTGACTTTTGTTTGTAAATTTGAAGGGACTTTTACTGGTTGTTGACTTCTCAGCATTAAAAAAATTTTTTTTAATCCAACGAGTGGGGCCCATATCACGATGACGTTTGTAAAGGCCTTTTGTAATCTTTTTGTTTCCCTAAGTTTCGTGTATGTGCCCCCCCTCCTCACCCTTTTCTCCCAAGCCCTCACCCCTACCCCTTCCCCCCCCTTCCTCCTATCCGTTTTTGTGGGGTTTGATAGCCAAAAACAACATTAAACTATTCCCATTCGCTTTCGTATTCTCTCTCTCTTCTCTCTCTCTCTCTCTCTCTCTCTGAACTAAAACCACCACCGCAAGACCCCTTGTGTGTCCCCCTCAAAATATTAATGTTTCTTAATTCCCCATTTTCGGTTTTTTCTTTCAATATTTAATTTAAACGACTGAAGACATCATTCTGCCCCCTAAAGATATAAAATTTAAAACCAACCAACAAAAAACTTTTAACTAAATTGCGTTTTTCGCTACAGTCTTCCTATGTACTCATTTTCCGATCTCCGCGGGCCTCACTGGATCTTTGGCCCCGGACATACTTCGCTTGACGTTTGCCCACTACTTCACTGTATCTTTGTCCCCGGACATACTTCGCTTGATCTTCCCCACTTTCCGTGATCGTTTCCCACATATTTCCGTGATCGTTTGCCCACATCTGCGTATCTTGTCCCGCTACTTCCTTGACTTTCCCGCCTTCGCGGTGATCGATCCCGGACTTCTTGCTTATCTTATCCCACTATTTCCCTTATCGTTTCCCGGGGCAACTTCCTGGTCGATGCACAACATACCACGGGTTGGGCAGGGATATTTCTTTATTCCTCTCTCCTTTCACACCTCTTACCTCCTTCTCTCGTCCTCCGGGGGCATATGCTGGAATTGACCATCCCCCCGCAACCGCACATTCTTTACCGGCCCTAAAAATTTTACCCAATTTAAACTGATTTTTTTATTGGGGGAATTTTTTTTTTCTTCGAGATTACCATCCCCCCCCCTTTACATCCACGGATGGGGTTTTGTTGTTATTATTTTTTTTTCCCGGGATTACCACCCTCCCTTACATCCACTTGGGGGTGTTGTTTTTTTGGGGGGTTTTTTTCCCGAGTTTCCCACTCCCCCTTTTACATCCCATGACATGTTTTTTTTTGGGTTTTTGGGTGTTTTTTCTCGGGGATTCCACTCCCCCTTACATCCCGGGGGGTTTTGTTGTGTTTGGGGATTTTTTTTCTCCGAATTTCCATCCCCCCCTTTACATCCCGTGATCCCGTTTTTGGTATTAATGGTGGGGGTTTTTTTTTGTCTCAATTCCCTTTTTCCCCTTTTTACACCTTTCATCAACGGATTCGGAGGGGTTTTTTTTGTTGAATTTTTTTTCGGGTTTTTCCCCCCCTCTACATCACTATTTTTTTTAATTCAGACGGGATTCTGTTGTTTTTGTGTATTGGGGGTGTTTTTCTCTCCGTCCTTCCTTCTACAGCCAAATATTCTGTTTTATATTTTATTGGGGGTTTTTTTTTTTTTTTTTTTTTCTCTTTTTTTTTTTTCTTTTATCTTTTAATTCCTCTACTTCACTTTCATCGAAATATCTATAGAGGGGATTTTGTCTCTTTGATTATTATTCGCCGTTTCTCGACATGATCCCAGGATTTCCCGGGGTATTTTTTCCCCTCAGGGTTACTTTCCCCCTTTTTATCAACTCTTCTACGCGTTTTCTAAGTTTTTTTTAATTACCTCCCCTTACAGCTTTTTTTCTATACGTTTTCTTTCTGTTTCGATTCCCGGGGTTTATAACATTGACTTATTCGAGGGGATTTGTAAAAATGATTTTTTGTTGGGTTAATATCTTCTCTCCTCAAATTACAGGGGTTTTTGATGGTCGTTTTTGAGATTTTCTGCCTTTTACCCTCACCTCTTAAAGACAGTGCACTGGGGTTTGTTTTTAATTTCACGACACGCCTGGGGGTACTAAATTCCCAGGGTGAATTTTTTTTCTCAGTGTTTGCCATTGAGACGTTTTTTTGTTTTTCCCTAAACTTTCATTTTTAAAATCTACTACAGTTTTTGTAATTACGCCATGCCCCCCCTTTACACTAAAATATGAATGGGCCAAGGGTGTGAGTGCTTTATGAGTGTTTTTGTGTGCATGTTTCTTTTCATTGCACAATATTCTACTTTTTTTTCCTGGTTTTACTAAAAAAGATAAAGAAACACACCTACCTTTGATACACCAAAAGGTTTTTTCTTGTTGTTTAAAAGCTCAGTTGAGGGAAATTTTCTTTTGTTTCCTCTCGCCCTAAAAAACCGATATTTTCAGTACCATTTAACAATCGGACAACTCCCTGCTTTTCGTCGCCATCGTTATTTTTCCCGGCCTCCATCACCAACTCGCAAAAACGCTTCGCATATTTTTCAGCTCAAAATTTCACAATTAAAACCTACTTTCGCAAACTCTGGGGGTACATTTCTCTGCCGGGGCTGATGTCCTACTGGGGCACAATGAATTGAAATATTAAACCATTTATTTCCCCTTTTTTTCTGGACAAGGGTTATGAAAGATTTCTCCGCTGCTTCAAAGCCCTCACCTTTATCAACGCCCCCTCCGGGGCCTTCCCCTTTAACAATCCTCTAGCTTAAAAAAAGATGTCCAGGGTTTCTGGTTTTCCGGGCAGTGAACCCTTCTCCCCCTTCATCACAGCTCTCCTTAACCAAACTGAGCAAATTTCGGACAATTTATTCCTTTTCCCCCCACCCCCCTTTGCTCCGACAGGTTTGCAACGATGAACAAAACTAAAAAACCATCCCCGTTTCAAAGGACCGGCAAAAAAAAAACGTACACTTTACAAGAAAAAAAGTGCCTCCTTTAGTCCCTTTTCCCGAGTTAAAAAAGGGGGACTTTTTTAAGGGAAGTGTCAACTCAATGTCAACTGCACAATGCATGACAAAACTGACATTACTCCTTTATTTAAGATGTTAAAAAGCCACTAAAAAGAAAATTCGTGTAAATTTTTTCAGAAAATTTTTCTTTTTATCAAAAATTAAATCCAAAACTTTAACAACCTTACAATCAGCAAACAAACCCCACACAAAAACCCTTTACAAAAAAAAATTTTGGGTTTTTTCAATCAAAAGGGAAAAAAAATTTAAAACCCAAACCAACCTCAGCGTAGACATCGCACGCAGACGAATGTCCAAGCCAAGATATAAAATCACACCATTCCCAGACAATCCCCCATTGTTCATTATTACATGTGCTGGACAAACGAAAGAAAGTAACGGTGACAAAAAATTTCCCAAACCCCAAAGACTGTACAGGCTCCCCCCATGCAACCAAGAAATTCCCCACTCTCCTTGGGCCCCGACAGTTTTTAAAAACAATCTTCATTTTTCCATTCAGACTCCAACGCATTTCATTTACTGCGCGCAAAAACCAAAAAAGTTCGAAATCGTCTCAAAGAATTTCCCGTTTTTTAAAAAAAACAAATTTTTTTCTAACCCCCCCTCTGGGCGGGTCAAAATAATCCCGACAAAACAACAGTCTTTTTCATTGGACTCCACAATACTTTCGTTAATCCAAAAAAAACAGCCCCTCGACAAAAACATGTTTTTTAAAATCTGTATCCCTGCAGTCCAGACCCCAAAACCTGGCCTTCCCCACCTGTGACCCCCCACTTTAAAAACATTATCATTCATGTGGGTTTAAACTCATGCCCCTCAGGTCCTGTGTCTACCGAAACGTGGAGCGATCTCATTAAACTACTTCGCAAACATTCCGATGGCACGTGTTGGTTTTAGTTCCCTACTGCCCGCAAAGGAAAACATTCCTTCAATAATCTATCTTCCCATCAAACCGCAACCTAAACAGAGTTGTGCAAAGTACCATGCCATTTTTCTTGACCACTTTCAAACGTTTGCCTCTGACACAAGTCTTTACAGTAACTCTACTCATCCAAATGCTAGAGGACTGCCAGACTAGCAGAAAACATCAAACTGTTATGGAGGACCTCTCATAAAGTGGAATATTCACCCTGTCAGACCTCCTTATTTCAATCTAAAAGATACTGGACAAAATAACTCCAACTATGACATTCGCACTTACCCCCCATGCGCCCAAACCGTTGCTGAACACGCTGATTTCAAATGCCACCACCTGACTACCCTCCCTGTCATCATCTGAACACTATCCTCTGCTGGCACCCAACTCTGGTTCCAAGGTAGGAGTGTCTGGACCACAACCTATCAGAAGTATAGCGCCCTCGTTTCGTCCACAGCCCTCCTCAAATCATCCTGGCCTGAAATACCAATTAAACATGCTGATAACATTCCTACGCCCAACCAAGGCAACCATGTCTTTCCATCACCTCCCTATCCTCCCAGTAGTTTGATCAACTCTTCTGATTACCGAGGAACAGAGCGACGGACAATTTTTATGTCACCCCACCACACCAAGCAGAAGACAGAATCCATCCATATGCAGGACATTTGCTGAGATGGCTTCACATTTACTGAGAAATCAAAGCGGCTTGTCCCCTTATTAATGACATTACATGTTTACCACTATTCAATATCTGTCTACCTCACCCCTTCTCTTTTGCCCTGTGTCTCTTTTCGAGGCGCGCACGCACGTGCGCGCACGTGTGTGTGGATGTGTTGGGAAGGGGAGGGGGGTGCTTTGCACGGGCGCGTGCGTGCGTTTGTCTGGGTTTGTGTACACTGTACGTACGCGCACGAAGATATCCATCAGTATCCTCATCTTCTTATAAAAGGATGACTTTTTTTTTTTTTTTTTTTTTTAAATAACTTCCGTATGCTTATACTTTTGTTGTTGTTGTTGTTGTTGTTGTAAGTGAATTTGAGTGCATACCTTTCTTTGCTTTAGTGTGTGAATGAGTGCTTGCCTATGTGCGTATGAAAATAATACATGTTGTTTTGTGCATGTTAGCGCATTTATAGTTTATAAATGTGTGTGCATGTCTGTTTATATTTTTGGGTTGTGAATGTTTGCCTATGTGCGTATCAAATTTATGATGTAATATGCACGTTAACGCACTCACAGTTTCTGGATCTTGGTAATGATAATATCTTTCTCGTTAATCTTGTAAGACCGACTCAAGTATAGATACTAGTATTGTAAACAACAAGCATTACTTGTGTGCTTGTGGCTAAAGTTTCTTCCTTTGTTCATACATAAGCTTGTGTTACTTTTTGTCATTCTGCCTCACTGTTTTTCTTTGTTGTTGTTGTAGCTCGTCGGGGTTTTTTGTTGTTGTTTGTTTGGGGTTTTGTTTGTTTGCTTGGGCTTTTGTCCCCTCCCTCCCTTCTTCATTAGTCACTACTTACCCTTCTTCCGTCCTCCCCCACGTTTAATACTTCGTGTATCCCCCCTCTCTTCGTCTGCTTTCGCCGATCTTAAAGATGCCTGACACTTTAGAAACTTGGCCGTCTAAAGATGGTTTTAGAGTGGGATTCCTCAACATAAATCACTTAATCAATAAAATATCTGATGTTTCGTATGTTTTGACAAATGCTGGTAAGCATTTCCATATTTTTGGCTTTGCCGAATCACGCCTTACAGAACACATTCTAGATTCTGAAATCTCCATTCCTGGATATAATATCAAACCGCAAAGATGCTAAACATCCCAAAGAGACGGGCTTGATAGTGTACATTCACCATAGTATAAAGTTTAAATGTGTTGAACCTCGTAATTACCATAACATCGAGTCAGTATGGATCCAAGTTGATTTTAAAAAATGTGAGCCAGTTCATCTGGGTTTCATATACCGCAATCCAGCAGAACATGTCAGTTGGATTGACAATTTCACTCTACTGTTAGAAGATATTTCCTTGCTTTCGGATGAGCTGATATTGTTAGGCGATTTTAACATTGATTTGCTAAAATGTAACAACACATGGGTTCATTGTTATGAATCTTTTCAACTTGTTCAGTTTAATCGATAAACCCACAAGGGTAACACCCACATCCAAAACTCTTATTGATCACATTTACACCACGACAAAAAGCAATATAATAGAAGTGTGTTCACCGCTGTATGTTGTAGTGATCATTTCCCAGTATGCTTCACTTGGTCGAAAAAAGGGGTTAAAATTCCGAAGAATGGTCACACGTTTATAAGATACAGGTGCTTACGGAATTTTGATAAAAATAAATTTTTGTTTGATTTGAGCAATTCACATCTTTTCCTAGTCTACCAATTTACAAATCCTGATGAAGCCTGGGAAGTTTGGTACCACAATTTTTTAAATATTTATGATAAACATGCACCTTTCAAAACCAAGCGTGTTAGAAGCAGCCCTCTGTTACCATGGCTAAACAAAAGATGTACAGGACGCTATGAACCAAAGAGATCACCTTTTGTCTACGGGAGCGAAGAAAGAATTTGTAAATCAAAGAAATCATGTTAATTATGTAAAACAGCAGCTAAGAAAAAGTACTTTCAAGAACTTGTTTCTTCTAATACCAATAGCAAGCAATTTGGAATGCTATCAATCAGCTGACGAACAAAAACATCAGTAAAAATACATCTCATGAAGACCTGTGTCCCGAGAAACTTAATGACCATTTTTGTAATATTGCTAAGACAACAATAAAATTAGACAGATCTGTCCAAAACACTCTTACATTATTAAACGATTTTCTGTGATTCAAAAGCCATATCCTCAACTTAGACATCCCCTTAATGTCAGTCCATGATGATATAATGCCCTGATCAGTCTAAAAGAAAAATGTGCTCGTGGCTTAGACAGTATTGATGGCAACATCCTAAAACTTGCAGCTCCAATTATTTCTGATACACTGACCTACATCTTCAATTTATGTATATCTAAAAACCAATTTCCTAATTCTTTCAAAATTGCTAGGGTAAGACCCATCTATAAATCAGGTGACACCTCGGATCCTTGTAATTACAGACCAATTTCTATCCTGTCTGTGGGATAAAAAACCTTTAGAGGATCATCTAAGAAGATGTATTCTTAACCATTTTGACAATATAACTTATTTCACCCTAATCAGTCTGGTTTCAGGAACATCACTCCTGCCACACTGCAAGACCAACCTAGTAGACAAATGGCTTTTCAAATATCAATGAAAACAAAGTGACCGGTGTCCTTTTATTGACTTTGCAAAAGCTTTGATGTAATTGACCACACACTGCTTCTAAAAAAGTTAAAATTGTAACCGTTTATCCAGTAATGCTCTAGAACTCATCTCTTCGTTTTAAGCGACAGAAAACAAATTGTCTCAATTCATGAACGCCATCTTCTATCTTGCCTCTCAAACATGGTGTTCCTCAAGCTCCGTCCTAGGACCCATACTTTTCTCAATATATATTAATGATCTCCCCCTGTTTCTCCCAGCGCTTTGTGATATGTTCGCCGATGACACTACTGTTCATACGTGTGATCGCAAAGGAAAAAAGTATCTATGTTATTACAGCAAAGTATTAACACCTAACCAAATGGTCTGAATTAAACCATATGTGTTTAAACCCTGTCAAAACCAAACATATGATCATAACCACAAGACAAAAACGTCAAACCCTTTCTATACGAGCACACCCCTTTCTATCAATGGCATAACTATCGAAGAAACAGTCTGTCTAAAGTCTTAGAGTAGTTATAATAACAATCTGTCATGGTCAGAACATGTACGGTCTTGTGCAAAACATTTCACAAAAGATATACCACTGTCCAAGATAAAGCATTTCCTAGACTGCCATTCACGTAAAATATTTTTTCACGCTTATATTGAATCCCATATAAATTATGCATCTACAATTTGGGATTCAGCAAGTAATCATATACTCAAACCTTTGTTTAGTCTTTATAGACGTTCCTGAAATTAGTTTTGTTAAAATCGGTTACGTTATCATACTCTGACTATACAGATCTGGATATTTTACCATTAAACTTGAAGCTTAAATTCAATAAAGCTTTATTCATGTTTACTCTCTCTCTCCTCTCTCTCTCTCTTCCCCTCTCACTCCTCTCTCCCTCTGTCCCCGTCTGGGGCTGTCTGTCTGTCTTCCCTCTCTGTACTGGGCTCTTTCCTCTATTGTTCCAAAGGTGCGCTTGTCAAGTGTAAATTTTGTCTTTGCTTTTCAGTTGGGGTGCCTGTTCAATGATTTTTTTTTCTTTTTTCCCGAAAAGTGTTATAATTTTATTGTTGTGTAATTTTAATTTTATATATATTTATCTATTTTTCCAATAACCATTTTTTCATGAACTATATATATGACCCCTCCCCTCCCATCTTTCTCTCTCTGTCTCTCGTCTC
>JAMYXO010007275.1:0-12329 GCA_033310375.1 Conus canariensis
TGTTTCTTTTTCCCCCATAAAACTTTTTTTTTTTTTTTTTTTTTGGGTGCCATTGGTGGGAAAAAAAAGCGCATTTTTTTAAAAAATAAAAAGCTTTAACTTTCACCGGCCCCCAAAAAGCCGCCGTGGCGTAAATGGGTTTGCGTCGCGGAACCCCCCTGCTGGGAGGGCCCTGGGTTTCAATTCCCCTCAGGGCCCATTTTTGGGATTTTTTTTGCCCCGAAAACCGGGTCCTTCCCAGAGGTTTTAGTTTGCCCCGGGACCTTTTGGGGGAAAAAACTGGGAACCCGGGGCCAATCGAGTTTTATCCCCCAAAAAATGGGTGTGTCCGAGAGTGTTTCTCAAATTTTTCCCGAAACAACACGGGAAGGGGGCCTGTTTCTCTCGGGCCTGGTTTACGCCCGGGGGAAAAATATTTTGAAAAGGAAGCCGTTTTTGAGGGACAAAAACCCTTGCAAGCAGGGCTTTAAAACCGGGAAAGGAAATCCGTAGAATTTTCTTAATCACCTCAAATTTTCATTGATCCTTGGTCCAAAAGCGGCTTTTCGTTGGGAAAGCCCGTGGGGCGCCCCCCCGGAGGAGAGCCCCCACCCCAAAAACCGGGTCCCCCAACTTTTCGCGATTATTTGAATTCCGTAGGGGGCTTAGTAAAGGTTGGGTTGTTCCCCGGTATTTTTAGATCGAACAGGCACCACCTGGAAAAAACCAACGAAGTGCTCGGGTAGCAGTGCCGGGGGGGGGGTTTTCCCCCGGTGGGGTTTGCCTCTTGACCCCACCTTGGGCATTTTGGGCGCTCCCTGTGGTTTTCCGGTGGGGGGGCCCGCGGCGGGGCCCGGCCCCACTGTGGGGCCCGTGGGCCGGGGGGGGCGGAATGGCGGGGTGGGTGGGACTGCCTTTTGAATTTGGGGCAAGGTTTTTTGGGGCAGAAAAAACCCCAAAAAAAAAACAAAAATTCCCCCAACCCCCCTTTGGGGTCCTAACGCAAGTGACACCTGCAAGCCCCCCCGGAAAGAAAAGGATTTAAATTGTTTAAATTCCGTCCCGGGGCTTCTAATTTTTCATTTTCTCCTTCTTTTCTTTTTTCTGCCCTCCCCAACCCAAAAAACCCCAAACCCTTCTTTTTGGGCTTTTTTCCCGCCCCACTCCCCCATACGGCCAAATTTTAAAACTAAAATTTCTTTTTTCGTTTCCCCGACCTTCCACCCCGCTCTGCCCAACTTCCTGAAAAACCTCCTTTTTCCATCCTACAGCCCATCTGCATTGACACCACCCCACTTTCCCCCTTTGGGTAATTTTTTGGCCCCGAAAGGTTTAACCCCCTAACAAAGTAAACCAAATTTCTGTTTCGAACCAAACTTTGATTTAGGGATTGGGGACGTTTTGTTTTTTGACTTGATTCATCCTTTTCGGGTTTCCCCACATTTTCATCCAAATTTTTTTTCTTTTTGTTTTAAAAAAATGGAAACCCTTAAAAGTTGTTGTTCCTTTCCAAATTTGTGCAAAAAGTTTTTTTGTCAATACACGAAAGTGTAGATTTTTTAAAATTTGTTGTCAACCCCAATTCACCAGCTTTTTTGGTTCTTTTTCCCCCGAAAAGGGCCATGGAACGCCTGCCGGGAAATAAAAACCGATTTTCAGTTTTTTTGAAAGGTTTCCCATCAACAAACGTTGATTTTGGGGGCCATTTAAGGGCTTTTTAAAATAAAATTAAAACTTTTATTATTTTTTTCGGGTTTTTCCCAAAAAGTTTAGCACCTACTTTTTTTCTTATTTCCAGCAAAAAAAGTGAAAAATTTTTTCGTTTGTTTCCTTCAAAATTTGTGCAAAAAGTTTTTTCAAACTAGAAAAAAAATTTTTATTTGTTGGGTTTAAATTTGGGGCCCTTCCCTCTTTCTTTATTCAAAAACATAAAACTTAATTTTCCTTACTTAGCGGTTTTCTGGGAACAACAACAACCCAACAACAAAAACAAAAAACAACCCGCAACAAACAACCCAAAAAAATCTCTGCAAAAATTAATGCTCTAGTTTTCCCCTTAAACCGGGTTTTTTTTGCATAATATGGGAAATTCCCCTTTTTCTCTTTTACTCTCTTCTTTTTCCCCTTCTCTTTCTTCTGCCTCCTCTTTTCCCTTTTTTTTTGACCCTCGGGGCGCGAAACTTATTTAGAAAACCCGCCCCAAAAATCCCACAAAAAATGGTTTTTCTTTGCAACCGTCCAAATTTTACACCCTTTTTTATTTTTAAAGAAAAGGGCCCGGGAATAAACCAATTTTTTTAAAATTCCCCACTCCCCCCCGGTTCCCTTTCACCCCCCCCCAACCCCCCCCCACCAAAATCCGCCCTCATGCCTTTCCTTTTCCCCCGCTCCGCCCCCAAAAAACCCCACCCCCACCCCTTTAAACCCCCCTTTTTCCCCCCGTACAGGGGTTTTTTCCCTTTCCCTTCCCCCAAAATAAGATTTCTTGAAAGTGAGTTGTTTTATAAAATTCGGAACCACGCGCTAAAAAAAGGAAAGAACAGGATTTATTTTTAAAATTTTAAAAATTGAAACTGTTGTCTTAAAACCCGTTTTCAAAGTGAGGCGACCGTAGGGCGGAAATCCAAAAATAATTTAAAAAGTAAAATGATTTGCCCCTTTCCGGCCAAAAAAAAACGTTTGAAAAAAACGAATCAAAGACAAAACACTTGTGATTCGTTTTTTTACGTTTCCCCGTTTTTTTGTTTTTGTTGTTTTTGTTTTTGGGGGTAAAGCTTTTTTCCTAACCCTTTGATAAAAAGTTTTCTTTAAAAAAAATGAATTTGGGGAAGAAAAGTGGAAAATTTTAGACAGGAAATGAAAAAATCAAAAAAAGTAAACACATTGGGGGCACGCAACAGGGGCCCCCAAACCAAAAAGGGCTTTTAAATTTTTTTTTAATACACAAAAATTTCAAGGAAAACAAGCACAGTTTTTGATCAAAAAATCTTTTTAAAACTCCAAACACACCACAAAACACACACACAACACACACCACACAACACACCCCACACACACACACCCCACCCCACAAACACACCCACACACGCAAACACACCCACACCACACACACACACACACAAAACACACACACACAAAAACCCCCCCCTTAAAACCCCCACAGGCTCTCCCCGAAAAAGCATATTAAAGCCCCAACCACACACACACACACCCCCACACACCCCACCCCCACACACACACACACCCACACCCACCCCCACGAGAAGCCACTTAAAAACAAAACACAAAAAAGGGAGAGAAGGAAAAGAGAGAGGAGAGAGAAAGAAGGGGGGGAGGGAGGGGGGGGGAGAGAGGGAAAAGAGGAGGAGAGGGAAAAAGGGGGGAGGGGGAGAGAGAGAAAAGGGAGAGGGAGGGAAAGGGGAGGGGGGGGAAAAGGGGGGATTAAGAGAGAAAAAGAGAGAGGGGGAGGGAGGGAGAGGAGAGAGAGAGAGAAAAAGAGAGGGAGGGGAGGGAGGGGGGGGAAAGGGAGATTTGGGGGAAAAGAGAGATGGCAAAGGGGCACAAAAAAAGTGATGAGTGAAAGGGGAAGGGGAGGTTTAAAAAAATTTGGGGAACCCGTTTTCAAAAAATTAAAAAAAAAAAAATTTTTGAGAAGGGTGCTGGTTTTTTAAAGAAGACCCGGTTTAGCCTAACAATCAGCAAAAAACAAACATTTGTTGGGGGCATTCCCCTTTCGGGTGCCCTCCAGTTGCCCCTCCCCCCCCTTTTTATTTTGTCAAAACCCCAAACCCCCCCCCCAACCCAACCCAAACCACCCTCCCTGCCAGGGGATTTTTCGTTTGCGGGAAAACCCAGGGAACAAAAATTTTTTTGTCCCCTTTTCGTTTTAATTTTTCCAAAAAAAGATTTGCATTTGTGAAAAGGGGTGTGTTTTTTTCCCTAAAAGGAGCCCCACTTTGATTTTTTTTAAACTCAGCATTGAAAAGTAAACAAACCCTGGGGACGAAATTTTCACAATAAAAAAAAAATGTGTTTTCGTTTATTAAATTTTTTGTTTTTTGGTGTTTTTTATGGGTATGGGGAAAAATTAATTGTTGGGTAAATTTCGTGGGAAAAGTCAATGTAGGGAAAAAGAAACCTTTTTGGGTTTAAAGCAAAATATTTCCCCGCCCCTTTTCTTTTTTTTTTTTTTCAGTTTCAATAATGACAAAAGGGTTTTTTGAAAACCTGAGAATCCTTTTGGGCCCTTTTCCCCATGGGGGGAAAAAAACAAAGGGGAAACCGCTTTTTTTCCAAACGACTTTCAGCTAAAAACTACGGGAAAATTTTTTCTAGCTTTTACGTAAACAAATGTTTGAGTGATGCGGCCCCTTAAAGGTTTCTTGAATATGATTTCAGGTGGAAAAAAATAAATTGGGAAGGGGCGGGCCATCGGGGTAACGGATTTTCAATTTTGTCCATGCCCCCCATTTGAATTTGCGAAAAATAAAAGGGAAAAAGAAGTAAGAAATTTTGTCTTTTGGGTTGGGGAAGCCGGAAAGGCTTCCTGGAGGGGACACACCACACATCACACCCAAAAACACACACACACAAAAACAAAAACCAAAAAACAAACACACACCCTAAAAATACACCCACACACATAAAACACCCCCACACACACAAAAACACCAAAACACACACACAAACCCCACACACACAAAGCATTTTACCCAAGGGAAATTTAAGGGACCGCGGGCGGTGCGCAACCCCACACGCATGGCAAAGCACCAAAAGAACCACGACACAACACACAAAAACAAACGCATATTTCCCCATTAGGGAAGGACAAGGGAAAGCGCGCGCCGCAAAAACACACCACCCCCACCCCCACAAAACCCCCAAAAACACCCCAACACACGGCATACACGCACGGCCCGGAAAAACGCCACACCACAAAACACCCCCAAAAACACACACCACACACACAAAACCGGGACACACACACACCACCCAAAACACACACAAACGCATATCCCCCAAGTACCTAAGCAGCACGGGGCGTGCGGGGCGTGCGCGCCCGGCCGGGACACAAAACCCCCACACCCCAACCACAACACACCCACACACACACCCCCAAAAAACCACACACCCCCACACACACACACAAAACCAAAAATAATTAAAGCATATACCCATCACGTAAGGGACGCGCGCACACAAAACACACAAACACGCAAAACACGCACGCACACACACACACAAAACGGGATATACCTATCACGTGCGCGCGCGCGCTTAAAAACCACTCACAAAACACACAAAAACACACCAACCCAACACAACCACCACACACACACACCTCCTTCTCTCGCATGCAAGCCCACACGGGACGGGACGCCGCCCACACACAACAAAACACACACAACCACAAAACCAAAACAAAACAACACCACGCGAACGCACCCTTTCCCCCCCCAAGCCCCACCACAAACACACACACACAACACCCCACCCACACACACCAAAACACACACAAAACAAACACACAGAAAACACACCCTCGTTCGCAAGCACTTTTCCACCCAAGCACGCACCCCAAATTACCCAAAAACCAAAAAGGCACGCACGCACGCCCCCCTCACTCAACACAGCACACACAACACACCCCCAACACCACCCTCACACACACAAAACACACACAAACATGGGGATAAAAACCAAAGCACAGTAAGCACACAAAAACACGCACGCACGCACGCAACGGGAATTTCACGCACACAAACACAAACGATATAACCCTAAAAGGGATTAAGCACGCCCCCGCCCCCGGGCACAAAAAAACCCCCCACACCCACCAACGGGATTGCACGCACCTCGCATTTCAAGCAAAGCCCCCCAGCGCGCGCGCACACAAACAAACACACACTCGAACGCATGCACGTACCCACTTTCCCGCACGTATGGGACGCACGCTCCCATACACGCAAAGAGAAACATAAAACACACACACACACGCACACACACCACACACACACACACCACTCACGCACCCCCCACGCACAAAACGCACCAAAACCCCTACACACGCAGGACGCAACATGTGCCCCCCACACACACCAAAACCGGCACACACACACACAAAACACCACAACCCCACAAAACAAAATCCCCCCACACAACCACCACCCCCACAACCCAACCAAACCCCAACCAAAACAAAACACACCCCAAAAACACCCCCACAACCCCCACACCAAAACTCACATACACGCACCCCCGCAAAACAAAAAATGCCCGTAAGCACGCCCCGCACAAACACACACAAACAATTACACACCTTAACCCCACGCACGAAAACCCCCTTTTAAAAAAGTAACCCTTTTCGCATGCACTCTCTCTCTCTCTCTCTTCTCCTCTCTCTCCCCCTCCCTCACAAAAACAAAAACCAAACACCCCCACACAAAACAAACCCCCAAACCACACCCCACACCTCACACACACACCAAAAGGGACAAAACCCCCACCCACAAAACCAAACACACACACACACACAAACACAAACACACAACAAAACCCATTGGTTAAGGTTTTCAAGACCCCAAAAAAAACGCCCCATTTGGTTTTTTAAAAACCCTTTAAAAGCCCCCCGGAATTTTTCAAAAAAACCCCTAACCCGGAGTCACCCGGGCCAAATTTGTTTTCAAATTCCCCCAACCCGAAAAACCCCCTTTTTTTAAAAACCCCAAATTACCCCCCCACTCTAAAAAACCCCTCCCCTGCCTTACACCTTTTTTTACCTTTTTGGGCGTGTAAATTAAGAAAGTCAAAAGTCCACAGGGGGTACGCTCGGTGAAAAAAAAATTCACCCCCGGGGGGTTTTTTTCCCAAAAGGAGAGTTTTTAAGGGTTTCCCATCCCCAACGAGGGGGCGAGAGAAAAAGAGAGAAAAGAGAAAAGAGGGGAGGAAGGGGCAAACAGAAAACAAAATTTATGGGCCAAAAAGGGGCAGACAGACAACGAGAGGGGAGAGAGAGAGAAAGAGAGAAAGGGGGAAAAAGGAAAACAGCCCCAACCAAGGATAAGGGCAGACCGACAGTCCGGACAACCGTCTTTACAGGGACAGTCAGACCCCAAAGAACCCCCCCCAGAGACAGGACAGGAAAAAACCCCCCAAAAGACAGAACCAGACCCCCCCAAAGGATTTTAAAAAACCCCCCGGATGAATAGGGCAACAAAAGGGAACCCCCAAAAGCCCATTTTTTAATTTTTTTTATTTGGGGAAGAAAGTGAGGAAAAGGGCCCAAAAGAAAAGAGGGAAAAATTGAGAAAACCGTGAAGGAAAAGGAAATTTATTTTTTCCCAGGGGGAACCCCTTTTCCTTTCCTAATTGGAGGGATCCTGGTTTTTCCGGGTTTTGGAGGGGGAAATTTTGGGGAAAAAACGAGGTTTTTGGGTGATATTTCTTCCCCCAAGGCCAAAGGGACCAAAATTTTAAAAAATTTTTGTTAGAAATTACTTGTGTTTGTTTTTTTGCTTTTGCTTTTTTTTTTTACTAGGTGCCCAAGTTCACATGTTTCACCGGCAAGGGCGAATTTTGTTGTGCAGGAAAAACCCCTTTTTTCAGCACTGTGTGGAGGTTTACAAAGAACCCAAAGGGGGATGAAGGTGGCCCCACATCTATGGCAAAAAAAGTTTCCCCTAAAAAGGACCCGAACCCAAGCTCGGGGCACTACCTTTTGGGGAGCAAAACTTTTTCCACAAAAAAATTTTCAAAAAAGTAAGGTGGGGAAAAACGCTTTGTGGGGGGGGACATTGTTTTAAAAAAAAGTGACAGAAGGTCAACTTTGGGTTGAAGGAAAAACGCCTTTTCACAAAAGGGGACAGAAACTAAGCTTGGAAAGCAATTTTGTGGGAGGAGACCCTTTTTCAAAGTGACGGTTACTTTAAATTTGACAAACAACCTGCGGGGGAGTATTTCTTAAAAAAAAAAAAAAGACAGGAAAACCCCCTTGGAAAACCTCTGGGGGCAGGTGGGTTGTTTTCACCAAAAAAAGGGCAGAAAAAAGGGATTGGTTTAAAATTTCTGTAAAGGAGGGGTTTCCAAAAGTCGTGGAGAGTGAAACCAAAACTCCTTGGCACGGGGACGCCTCCCCAAAAAGTGAGAAAAATTAAAATTGGAAAACCCCTTTTTGTGGCGGGAGGGAATTTCACAAAAGGGGACAAAAACCAAACTTTGCCGACAATCCTGGGGGGTGGCCCCTTTCTCCCAAAAAAAAAGCCCGAAACTGAAAATTGGACAATACCTTTGGCAGTTTAAATTCCCCCCAAAAAAATCCTTTTAAAGTAAGCAGACTTCCATGGCAAAAAAATTTTCAAAAAAACATGACAAAAAGCCAGCTTGGACAAATTTTGTGTGGGGGGAGACTGTTCCCCGAAAGGCGCCATAAGTTTTAAAGGGCAGACAAAAAAATCGTGGCGGGGGAAAAAATTTTCCAAAAAAAATGGCGAAAAAGGTCCAGTTTTGGATTAAAAAAAATCTGTTGCGGAGGGTTTCTAAACAAAACGTGGGCGGGAAAAAACCTTGGGAAAAAACTCTTGTGGCAAAGGGTGCTTTCAAAAAAGTGACAGGGCCTTTTGGGTAGGCACGTTTGGGCAGGAGACTAAATTTTTTCAAGTGGCCCCAAAACCAAGCTTTGGGGGCAACCCCCTGTGGGGGGGACGTTTTTTGAAAAAAGAAGAGGAAAAAAAAACGAGGATTGGGGCCCAAAATTTTTTTTTTGGGCCGGGAGGTTTTTAAAAAGAATCGAAGGGGAGCTTACCCAAAAAAACTTCTAAAAAAAAGAAACCAAAATGCTTTACAAAAAATGAAAACATAGATTTTAAAAAAAGACGGACAGAAAAATTTAAAATTTAAAAAAAAAGTTTACAGAAAAAAGATTTAAACAGTGACAGAAAAATAAGATTTTAAAACAAGTGACAGAAACTAAGATTTAAAAAAAGTGACTGAACTTTAAATTACAAAAGTGACTGGGAATAACATTTAACAAAAAGTGACAGAAAAAATAAAAAATTTTAAAAAAAAAGTGACAGAAATCAAAAATTTAAAGAAAGTGGACAGAAACTTAAAAAATTTAAAAAAAGTGACAGAAAATAAGCTCGGAAAAAATTTCCCCCTTTTAGGGTTTGGGGACTTTTTTTAAAAAAAATACTGACAAAACAAAAATTGGACAAAAACTTTTGGAAGACAATTTTTGAGACAAAACTTTGGGGCGACACCTTTGTTGCAGGAACTATTTCACAAAAGTGTCAAGACTAAAACTTGGACGGGCACCCCTTTGTTTTCAGGAACTATTTTACAAACAAAATGACGAGACTAAGGTTTGGGGAAACTTTTCTGTGGTGGGAGTAGGTTTTACCAAAACAAAAAGAGACCAAAGGTTGGACCCAAAACCCCCTGTGGCTGGGGACTTTTCCCTCACGAAAGGAAAGAAACTAAACTTTGGGGTTCCCCCTTCTGGGAAGGGAATGTTTAAAAAAAAACAATTTTACAGAAACTGGCTTTTGGGAGGAAAACTTAAAATTTTACTAAAAAAAGATGGGGAACTAGGCCCGGACTTAAAGTCTGGGGGCAGGAAAGTTCCACAAGAAAAATTTTTGGAAACTACATTTGGACAACACTTCTAAGTCCCGGAGTTCCCTTTCTCACAAAAAGTGAGGGGAAAAAATAAGTTGGAGGGAAAACGTATGCACAGAACACAATTCAAAAAAGTGCTGACTACAAATTTTTTTTTGTTGTGAACCCACCCCAAAAAAATGACTCATTCCGACTGCTCCTTTTCAACCCGGGTTTTTATTTAAGGTTTTTAAACTGGTCTTTTTAAAAACACCCCTCCCACCAATATCTACAGCTTAACTTTTTTTTACAAAATGTTTTTTTATGTTCATTTTTTTTCAACAAAATACATTTTTAAGAACCGCTTTTTACACTTTATGTTTAAAATTTCTTTTTTTACAATTTAAAAAATTTTCATGTTTTTCCCCCCTTTGTTCCCTTTTTGTCGATTTGAAAATTTGCGACGGAATTTTTTTCAAACAAGCGGGAAACGTGGGTTTCTCTTTAAACGAGGGAAAATGGGAGTACTTTGTGAAATTTCTGTCGCGTGCATTCTCAGTTTTTTCCTTTTTTGGCTCCTTTGGTTTCTACCCTTCGCCTTTTAAAAAAAAACAATTTGGGGAAAAAATAAACAGGGCAACATCAAACCTGTTTCTTTCCCTTAAAACATGAATTGACCACAGAAGAGAAAACAAAGGGGCCCTTTCCCAAAAGGGGTAAATAATTTGGTCCCCTGACGACCGGGCCCCGAGTTAAAGCTGTATTCAAACTGGAAAACCCCCCCCAAAAAAACATGGAAAGCCCCCTTTCCCCGTTGTGGGTCTCCCCTTGATCCCTGACTAAATGCGAAAATTTAAACCACGTGCAATACAACGAAAAAAATTTTGATTTAAGTAAAATAATTGCAAATTTTTTTTATTTGAAAAACCCTTTTTAAAATTTTTGTCTTTGGGCAACAGAACATTTTTCAAGGAAACCAAAAACCAAGGGTTTGGAATTCAGAATCGGCAGTTTTTTAGGTTTTGATTGGGAAAGCCCCCTGGGTTTATGAAAAAGATTTGCTGTTTTCCTCTTCGGGAAAGGAAATCTCAAGAAAAATGAAAGGGAAATTTTTTTCTTTGCTGTCCAGCCCTAAGGGGAAAATTAGAAATGAATTCACCTCAGCCCCAAAAAATTTTTAAAAGCCTTTTTTCCTGGGTTTTTAAACCAAACCCTATAGATGTCATCAAAACTCAACCGAAGTTGTTTTGAAAGTTTTCCTTTTTTTCCCGCAGAAGGAAAATTTAAAAATTTAAAAAAAAACTGCTTTCCCCTTTTATGTTTCCCGGAAATATTGTTGTTTTTTATGTCACAGTCCTGATTAAATTTTTTTCAGATGAAATGGGCCCCTCCCCCCCTTCAAAAAGGGGGGGGCCCCCAAACCCCAAAAAAAATAAAACCAAACCCGGGAAACAAAAATCCGACCCAAGTGGATTTTAAGGGGCAAAAGATGTACAGATTCCAGGATTTAACATCATCCAACAGGGTCCACTCAGGCCCGAGGGGAAAGGGCCTTTTTTTTTTTTAGAGTATGCAGGCCCCCTTTACTCCCCCAAAATCTTCCAACCAAACGGCAAAATTTTGGAGGGTGACGAAAAAAATAAAGGGGTCCCAAAAAAAACCCCTCAATTTTAAAACACATTCCGTGCCCGAAAAACCCCTTTTAAACGAGTTAACTGGGGAAATAGGTTTATAAAAAAAAACAGGGGTTAGCTTCCCCCCCAATGCAAACAGACCTTTTTTAACCGGAAAACTTTAAAAAAAACCTTCTTTAAACGCAAAGCCGTGGATTTAAACAAATCCATGTGGGTAAATTGGAATTTGCCCTTAAACGAAGGGTTTTTACGGGTCTATCTTTTTTTAAGGCGCTTTTTGATAATTTCTAAAAATAAGAAAAAAAACCCAATACACATAAGAAGTTTTTTTTTGGGTTTTTGCCCAAAGGAAAAAAAAAACGGGAGCAAGCTTCAACATTCTTGGGGCACCCAATACAAACGCCTTTTAAACGGGTGATTCAGAAAAATTTAAACCCCGGGCACTTTTCCGCTCGATTTAATTCCCCAAAACAGTCCCGAAAATTTAACCTTACTGATCCAGAATTGGGGTGTTCGAGTTTTTGGGATAAAAAATAAAACATTATAAAAAAGAGTTAAAGGTTTTCCCTTAAAAAACCCCTTAGAGTAAAATTTTTTCTAAACCAAAACCCCTGGCATTCCAAAAAAGTGACAGGGTTTTGGTTATGCCTTAACCTTCCAAGAAAAATGGTACGAAAGGGAGAATTGGGGAAAATTAAAAATGCAAAAAGTCCGTGAAGGAGAAGGGGGAAAAAACCTGAAATTCTATGGGTTAAAAATTCATGCCCGAAAACCCGAGCCCAAATTTTGGCTGGCAAGCGGTGGGAATTTACATCACCCCACAAAAAACCCCCACCCCCACACACACACAACCCAAAACACACACACCCCCACACACACACACACACACAAAGCACACGGGGTAAAGCCCCCATACAACCCCACACAAAAACACACACACAACACACACACACACCAAAAACACACCCCCCACAAAAATAAAAACACACAAAGCCCCCCAAAAAGGGCCCCGCACGCCCACTCACGCACCCTTTACAATTCACCCCAAAAACACAAAAAACACACACACACCCCACGCCAAAAACACACACCCCAAAACACACACACACAAACCACAAACAC
>JAMYXO010007276.1:0-12328 GCA_033310375.1 Conus canariensis
AAATTTTTGTGTCCTTGACCCCCCCCCCTACTTCCCCCTTAAACTTTTTGGCCCTCATTTGTTCCCTTTTTTTAAAAAATTGTAAAAAAATCCCCCTTTTAAAGCATAGGCCCCCCTCATTTTTAAGGGGCAATGGTTCCCCCTCTCTTGAAAAAGGGGGGATTTGGCCCTTAAAAAGTTAAAGAAAAATAGACCGGTGCCCCAAATCCCTTTCCCTCTCAAAAACCCTTTTAAAAAGTTGTGCTGAACCCGCAAAAACCCCCATTTTCAGCCCATGGCTTTTGGGGCCCTGTCTTCTCTGGGGGAAAATCATAGCACGAGACTGCTGAAATTGACGTAGGGGGAAATTTTTAAACTGTGCAAACCGACAGAAAACTTGTTTCCTCCGCCCCCTTGCTTGATCTGAGTGCTCCCTTTGAAAAACGAAAGATCACACTACTTTATTTTTAAAGGCGGGGGGCCCTTTTGGTGTTGAGGGGATATTTTTCCTTTGGTTCGAATCGTACATCAGAGATAGGTCACGGGGGTGGTTTGGGTTTGGAAAAAGGGGTCTTTTTTCCCATTTTTTTTGAAAAGGAGTACCCCAGGGTCAGTTTGGGGGCCCATTTGTTTACTTTGAAACCACACCCCTTGTCAATGTTATCCCCCCCATGATTTTTATTTTCACAAGAAACTGTTTGACACGGTTTTTTCTAAGGGGGGCCCACACCTGAGAGTTTTTTCTGTTCAATTTTTGGGTGTCTCGGTGTATCGCAGTTGCAAATGGATGCCCAAGAAAAAAGCTTAAATTAAATTGTGAAAAGACTGAACCCTTCCGGGGAAACCCCCTCCGGGCCTCAAACCTTTGAGTCAAGTAAATGGTTTTTTGATGGTACGAATTGCCTTTCAGATCAAAAAAACCCCTTTGGTTTTAAAAACCATTGATCATTTGTCGGACCGGGCAGAATAAAAAATTTGTACCCCTTCGCTCATCCTTTTAGAGCTGAGATTTATTGCTTCCATCCGACGCTTTTGCCCCCGGAAGTCTTTAGGCTATCTTTCCAGGGTTTGTGTAAAGGGATTGGACTACTGCAACTCTGTTTATGCTCCCCCCCCTTTTTCCCGCAAAAAAGATTGCTGGGGTGCAGAAGCCAAAATA
Source organism: Conus canariensis (assembly GCA_033310375.1). Classification (NCBI taxonomy): domain Eukaryota; kingdom Metazoa; phylum Mollusca; class Gastropoda; order Neogastropoda; family Conidae; genus Conus; species Conus canariensis. The sequence continues at coordinate 1,139 of JAMYXO010007276.1, forward strand.
GCGCTGAAACATTTTTTTGAAAAGGGGAAAATGTTAGCAAAACACTCCCATCTGATCGAACTGCACTGGTTCCCCCCAACAGTATCGGTGGAAAATTTAAAAATGGCAGTTCTTGTTTTCCCCCGCCACTTTTTAAATAAAACTTTTTCCTCACTATCTCCTTCTTCTCTCTGCACCTCCCAAAAACTCTCGTCCCCTTTTTCCTTTTTTCACAAAAATTTTTAAAATCCCAAAGCGTTTTCTAAAAACTTTTGGGAAAAAAAGGGGGTTTTTAGTTTTAAGAAAACCCCTTTTTGGGGAACCCCCCCTGAAGCCCTTTCGAAAACACCTATTTTTTCTTTTTTTTAAATCTCAGCTAAAAATTTTTAACCCCCTTTTTCAAAAAAGCCTTTTCTTCTGTAAAAGAATAGATCTTTAAATTCCCCCACAATAGTTCGGTGGACAGTTTTATGATGTAGTCCCTCGCCATTTTTTTTTTCTTTTGCTGTGTGCATGAATTTTTTAAAAAAAGGGCCCAAATGGGGAAATTTAAACGCATTGAGTTGTACAACAAAAAAAGCGCAAAATATAAGTATTATTTTTTTTTAAATTATTATTTTTATGTTGACAGGCAGTGCACACCGGGGGCCCAGTTTCCCCTTCCAGGGTTTTGTTGACGGGGCGTGCACACGTGGCAGTTTGCCATTCCCCTGTTTATGTTGACACGTGCACACGGGGAGTTTCCCAAATTCCACTGTTTAAATGTTGACAGGCAGGGGCACACTGGCAGTTTCCCAAATTCCATTTTTAAAGTTGACGGGCAGTGAAACACGTGGCATTTTCCCAAATTCCACTGTTTATGTGGGGGGGCAGTGCACAGTGCTTTTTCCCCCTTTTTCCCCACGGTTTTATGGGGGGCAGGCACACGAGGAACAGTGATTGAAGCGGGAAAGGGGCATTTTGCCTTTTCCACTGTGTGGTGTATTTTGAATCCTCAGCTATCGGAAAAAAAGATCCAACCCACAAAGGGAAAACCCCCACGGCAGAGGGGACACCAGCATAAAATCAAATGTAAAGGGGTGACTTTTTTTTTTTGATCAGACATAAAAAACCAAGTGTGAAAACATTTTTTCTGAAATATATTTTAAAACTTGGGGCCCAATGTCAGCCACTTCATCCACACTGAAAGGGAATTTGCAGACACCCTCGCCTGCAATAAATTTTTAAAAACTGTGCCCCAGTGTCAGCCCCCTTTCCCCACCCGAGGCCATTTGCTGAAGCCTCTCAGCCTCCCCAAAACCTTCACTAGGACTGTTTTGTTTTTAAAAGGGAAAAGTGACGCTAACTTTTGGAAAAAAGCATCAATAAATGACAATTTTAAAAAAAGACGTATTTAAATTAGGGGAAAAAGCCCCTCAATAAAAGACATTTCAAAAAAAAAGGGCGTTTTGGGTGAAATCTGTTTTTCACCAATGTGACATGGAAAAAATTGTTCTTGTTTTTTTCCCCAGTAAAACCCCGTCCGGGGGGCCCGGGTGGGGGGGAGGGGGGGGGGATAATAGGTTTTGGGGAAGGGGGGGAAAATACGTGTACTTAGCAGCACCCCGCATTCCCCCCCTCCATTCACCCCTCCTTTTACCCCCCCAATTTACCCCCCCCTTCACCCCCCTTCACCCCACCCAAAATAACAGAAAAACAGATGTAGAGGGCAAAGAAATGGATGAACAAAAAAAAGCAAAATGAGAAAGCAAACGGGGAAAATTAAAAGAAACGGCATCATAAAGAAACACGAGCTTATACCAATTACAAAAAAAGTCTTTTTTATAAAAAAAAAAGGTCTTGAAAAACAGAATTAAAACCCCTGTGATTCAGAAAATAAAAGGGCATGGTTCAAAGTGTTTAGAAAACATATTTTGCCTACCTGGGGCACAGCCTATGTCATTCATTGGGGGCAGTTTTGTTGTATTTGTATGGAAAACATGAAAAACAGTAATGCAGGCAATTTAAAATAGTGTTTAAAGGGGCTATGTAATCCCGGGGGAACCCATTTTGTTTTATGATTTTTTGGGAATTTTTTGTAGTTCGGTAACACAACCTTTATAAGTGTTTTCAGGACTATTTTAAAACAGAAGGTACAACTTAATATAAGTAATAAAATTTTTGAACTATGAAGACGGTAGGTACAGGCCCCGTTAGTATATGTACAAATTGTATTTTCTGCGACGCATCCGTTATATAGATGTATAGTCTATGTCATATACAGACCCCATACCATTTTTATATAGGTTTTCCAAATCATACGTAGACAAAAAAATTAAAATAGTATGAAAAAAGGCTATCCTTTAAATAACACAACCTTTATATAGTATGTATAAAACTATGTCGTACAGTAGACCAAACGCTATAGGGGATTATAGGCTAAAGTCACACAGTAGGCACGACCTGTTTTTTATAGTAATTTTTAGGTTTTATATCATCAGACCTCTTTTATACTTGTAAAAGGTAGAAAAACATCGGTTTACAAAAGGGGGGAAGATCTGTTTTTTTCAGTATTACGATCTTTGATCATAAAATATCTGTTAAAAAATTTTCAGTTAAAAAATTTTATACAGGGGTAAAATAATTTTGTTATATAGAAATTTCAGATCTAAAAAATACAGTGGGGACATATTTTTTATAAGAAAAGATCTATATGAACATAGGTACATATCGGTATATAGTAAATTAAAAGATCTATATATACTTTGGTAAAATATCTGGTATATAGTATTACAGATCTAATAAACGTGGGTCATATTTTTTTTTAAATTCAGATTATTGATACAGTAGGTAAATCTTTAAAAAGTAAAAATCTATATGATACAGTAGGTACACTCGTTAAAATAGTAAAAAATCTATAAAAACAGTTGTCTATTGTTGTAAAGTGCCAAAACCCTTTAAAAAATCATAAACAAAACCTTTTTACAAATGTGAAACACACTTTTAATAAAAGGGGGTTGCTAGTTTACATCAAATCAAAACAGGCAAAATGTAATTTACAGGTGTGCAGCCCTCAGGTGACAGGGTGATCATACAACAACATTCATTCTGTAAGTTCCCCCCAAAAAACAGGTGACAAACCATGCCCATTTTACATATAAACAGATCTATGTAAAAAAAAGTGAAACACTGGCATGTTTCCACTACAACGGCAAGATTTTTGTCAGTCCCCAATTGTTCAGCTTTCTTTCCCCGCAAACCCCCTTTATGCAGGCGAATCTTTTTATTTTTTTTAATTTTTTTAAATTATTATTATTATTTTTAAAAATTTTTATTTTTAAATTATTACTATTATTTTTATTTTATAAAATCTATCATCATAATATATAGCCCTTTTTAAAAATTTAAACATTGTTACAATATCATCTTTTTTTATCAGAATTACCTTATTAAAAAAAAAAAGAAAAAACCCTAAGGTGCTGGGGAGGACCCGAAAAAGCACCGTCTTCATCTGCCTTTAGAGCAGCCCAAAAACCCACCCTTGGGGGGGCCTGCGCTGGTTGACAAAGGGTACAGGCACGCGCGGAAAACACTTTTTTAAGAAAAAGGGGAAATTTAACTGCTCCAAAAAAGGGGGTAAACAAAAACAGGATGCAACTAAAAACATTTTTAAAAAATAGCACCCCCCGGGGGGTGTACCACCCGTATTTCATGCCCTGAAAGCCCGCCCAGCAAAAGAAAAACCCCCCTTTAAATGCCGAGAACCCCAAAACCCCAAAACCACCCCGGGCCCACGGACAAAAAAAAAACGGGTGCCCCCCCAACCAGAAAGTTTTCCCCCCATACGGTTTTATGTGCCCCCCAAAGAAAAACCCAAATTTTATTCCCATTATAACTTTTTTTTTAATTGTCTTTATCTTTTTGATATAGCCCAATTTTTTTTTTTTTTGGGGTTTTATCATTTTTTTTAAAAAATTATTATCATTATAAATTGTTTTTTGTTATCACCCAACATCATCATATCACATCATCACATTTTTAAAAATTATTATTATTATTATCATTTCCATTAGTTCCCAAACAATCTTTTTTTTTTTCCCTTTAGTTATTGCTGCCCATTATTGTTATCATAAATTATCATCATCACAGCAACCCTTTAAATTTAAAAAAAAATTTCCCCAATTTTAAAATTTAAATCTTTTTTTTAGAAACTTTTTTTACTCCCTGCCTTGGTTAGACACCTTTTTTAAAAAGCCCCCCAAAAATCCAAAAAAGCCCATGCATGTTAACAAAAATTGAATTTTTTGGTCAAAATTTTTAAAATACAATTGCAGATTTTTAAAATGTTGTTTATACAGTAAAAAGACTTCACAGTTTCAATGTGTGTAACTTTGGTCACACACTTTTGAGCCAAAAAAAACCCCATTCAATTTTTGCATAGACAATGCAGGGGGGACTGTTTGCAGTGTTTCTGATTTGTAGTGGGCAAACAATGGTCTTGCTCTTACCAAAAGGGGTGCTATAAGGGTCTACCACCCTTGGAGCTGCTAGAGTTTTTTAAAAACCTTTGCCGCATCAGTGAGTGAGGTGATGGGGGGTAGAAGAAGCGTTTTTGGGCACTCTGAGTTCCCCCCGGCCATGTCATGCAAAAGGGTTTGCTTGAGGGCGATCTCCTGGTTGCCCCCTGCTTTAGGGGCCCCGTGACAACCCCTGGCGATTTTGGTCCGGTCTGGGTGGTGACTGTTAAGAGGTGTGCCCCAACGATTTGACCTCACCCCTAAATGCCATATGGCGGGGAGAATTTTTTTCCCCACTCCCCGTCACAATTTTTTGGGGGGGTTTGGGCGGGTTTGGGGATGGGGGAAAAAATTTGGGGAAAAAAATGTTTTTGGGGGGGGGTTTTGGGGATGTTGGGGTTTTTGTTTTTTTTTTCCAAATCCCCAGGGGAAATTTCATCTGGGGGACGATCAGGGGCCCCATTTTCCCCAGGGCCCCGGAGACACTGGTGCTTTTCAACGTCATCTTAAAAAATCAGTTCCGGGGGGCCTTCATCCTGCAGGCCTGCCGGGTTTTTTTTTTGAAAACTGCGCCTGCGTTGATGGGGGGGGGGGTGGGGGGGGGGGTGGTGGGCTACGTCCCCGAAAAGTCGCCGAAGCCCGGGGGGAAAAAAACGTTGAAGGGGTTCCCCGACACGGACGTCAGCCCGGGAAACTTTTTCTAAGTGTGGGGAGCCCCAATTTAAGAAAAGGAGGGGAAAAAATTTGGGGCGGTTGGGGGAAACGGGGGACATTGGGTTTTGGGTGGGGGTTTTCCCGGGTCCTCTGGAGCACTCCCCCCGCAATGAACCATCACCCTGTTGTTTTTTTTCCCTTTTTATAAAACCCCTTTGTCTACATTATCTTATTATTTTATTTTTAAATTATTAAATTTTTAAACACCCATTCCTTTAAAGGAAATTTTTGGGGGTTTTTTCCCTACTTTATTTCGCCGCCCAAAAATACACCCCTCAGAAATGAACTGCCCCGTTAAGCGTTCCGGGCCCGACCGAAATTTATCTGTCACAGTAACCAAGGATAACACCAGGCAGGGAGGGTTTTTTCCTCTCTGTGCCGTTAAAAATTTCAACCTGACCGATGTTATCAGTCCCCCCCAACCAGTGATAACACCAGGCGGTCCCGGTTCAATCCCCCTCTGTGCCGTTAAAAGTTCGCCGACCGATCGAAACGTTTCCCCCCAACCAGGATAACACCGGCGGGGGGGGTTTAACCTCCTCTCTGTGCCGTCCAGTGTTGAGACAATGGCAAGGGGAATCTTTCCCCTCCCTCTCTCTCTCCCCCTCTCTTTTCCCCCCTCTCCTCTCCCCAGGGGTTTTTTTCACCCCTCTTCCTCTCCTCCCGCTTTCCCCTCCCCTTTTCCCTTTAGTTTTGACACCAGTTTCTCTCTCTCTCTCTCTCTTCTTTTCCCCCTCTCTCTCTTTCCCCCTCCCTTCTCCTCTCTCCCCCCTCTTCCCCCTTCTCCTTTCCCTCTCCTCTTCTCTTCCCTCATGTTTGTAAAACCTCTCTCTCTCTCTCCCCTTTCTCTCCCCCTTTTTTTTTTTCTCCTCTCTCTCTCTCCCCTCTCCTTCATGTTTGTACACCACTCTCTCTCTCTCTCTCCTCTCTCTCTCCTCTCCTCCCCCCTTTCCCCTCTTCTTCTTTCTCTCTCTCCTTCGTGTTTTTTCACCCTTTTCTCTCCTCCTCTTTCCCCCCTCTTTTCCTCTCCCCCCTTTTCTCTCCTTTTTGTTTTCACCACCTCTCTCTCTCTCTCTCTCTCTCTCTTCTCCTCCTTCAGTGGTTTTCACCACTTCTCTTCTCCTTTTCTTTCTCTCTCCCCTTTTCCCTTTCCTTTTTTTCCCCCTTCTCTCTCTTCTCCCCCCTTAGTTTTTTACACCAGCTCCTCTCCTTTTCCCCCTCCTCCTCTCTCCTCCCTTCGTGTTTGTACACCCTCTCTCCTCTCTCCTCTCTCTCTCTCCCTCTGTTTGTACACCATCTCTCTCTCTCTCTCTCTCTCCCTCTCTCTCCTCTCTCCCATGTTTGTCCCACCTCCCCCTCCTCTCTCTCTCTTCTCCCTCTCCTTTAGTGTTTGTAACCCCTCTTCTCTCTCTCTCTCTCTCTCTTTCTCCCCTTCAGTGTTTCAAACCGCTCTCTCTCTCTCTTCTCCCTTTTCTTCCCTTCAGGTTTGTAACCCCGCTCTCTCTCTCCTCTCTCTCTCCCCTCTCTCCTTTCCTTTTTCATGTTTGTAAAACCAGCTCTCTCTTCTCTCTCCTCTCTCTCCCCCCTTTCTCTCTCCTTCAGGTTTGTACACCAGCCTCTCTCTCTCTCTCTCTTCCCCCCTCCCCTCTCTCTTCTCTCCTTCATTTTGTCACCAGCTCTCTCTCCTCTCTCTCTCTCTCTCTCCCTCTCCCTTTCCCCTTCTTCTCTCTCCCTCCTTATTTTTTCACCATTTTCCTCTCTCTCCTCTTTTCTCTCTTTTTCTCTCCCCTCCTTCATGTTTGTACACCGCTCTCTCCTCCTCTCCCCTCTTTTCCTCTCTCTCTCTCTTCTCCCCCCCTCTCCCCCTCGTGTTTTACACCTCTCTCTCTCTTTTCTTCTCCATCTCTCCCCTCTCTCCTTAGTGTTTTACACCGCTCTCTCCTCTCTCCTCTCTCCTCTCTCCTCTCTCCCTCCCCTTTAGTGTTTGTAAAACCCCCCTTCTCCTTTCTCTCTCTCTCCTCTCTCTTTCCCTTTAGTTTTTTCCCAGCCCCTTTTCTCTCCTCTCCCCCCTTCCTCCTCCCCTCCTTCAGTGTTTTTTACACCAGCTCCCCCTCCTCTCTCTCTCTTCTCTTCTTTTCTTCTCTCCTTCATGTTTACCCATCTCCTCTCTTTTCTCCCTTTTTTTCTCTCCCTCTTCTCTCCCCCCTTTTCTCTCCCTCCCCTCAGTGTTTGTCCCCCCCCTCTCTCCCCCCTTTTCCTCCCTTCAGTGTTTGACACCAGCTCTCTCTTCTCTCTCTCTCTCTCCCTTCAGTGTTTTTACCCAGCTCTCCTCTCTCTCTCTTTCCCTCTCTCCCTTCCCCTCCTTCAGTTTTTTACACACTCCTCTCTCTTTCTCTCTCTCCTCCTTCCTCTCCCTTCATGTTTGTACCCCTCTCTCCATCTCTCTCTCTCTCTCTCCCCTTCCCCCTCTCTCTCCCCCCCCTTAGGTTTTCACCGCTCTTCTTCCCCCCTCTCTCTTTCCTTCCCCCCTTCGTGTTGTACACCAGCTCTCTCCTCTCTTCTCTCTCTCCCCTCCCCCCTCCCTCTTTTCCCCCTTTTTCCTTCAGTGTTTGACCCCACCCTCTCCCCTCTCTCTCTCTCTCTCCTCTTCCCTCCCCAGTTTTTTCACCAGCCTCTCCCCCCCTCTCTCTCTCCCCCCTCTTCCTTTTTCTCCTCTCTCTCTCTTCTCTCCCCCTTAGTGTTTGTACACCACTCTCTCTCCCCTTTTTCCCCCTTCTCTCTCTCTCTCCCTTGTGTTTTCACCAGTCCCCTCTCTCTTCTCTCTCTCCCCTCCCCCTCCTCCCCCTCTCCCCCCCCTTTAGTGTTTTTTTCACCGCTCTTTCTCTCCTCTCTCCCCCCTTTTCTCCCTCTCCTCCTTCTGTTTGTAACCGCCCCCTCTCTCCTCTCTCTCTCTCTTCCTTTATTTTTGTACACCCCTCTTTCTTTCTCTCTCTCTCCTTTTGTGTTTGTAAAAACCCCCTCTCTCTCTCTCTCTCTCCTTCTCTCTCTCAGTGTTTTTACCCTCTCTCTCCCCCTTTCTCTCCTCTCTCCCCTCTCCCTTTAGGTTTGACACCAGCTATCTATCTCTCTCTCCCTCTCCTCCTCTCTCCTTATGTTTGTACACCACTCCCTTCTCTCTCTCTCTCCCCCCCCCTCCTCTCTCCCCTCCTTTTGTGTTTTTACACCACTCGCTTCCTCTCTCTCTCTCTCTCTCTCTTCCCTTCAGTGTTTTACCCATTCTCTCTCTCTCTCCCCTCCCCCCTCCCCCCCCTTTTTGGTTTTTTCCCTCTCTCCTTCATGTTTTTACCAGCCCCCTCTCCTCTCTCCTCTCTCTTTTCCCCTCTCTCTTTTTTCCTTCTCTCCTCCCCCCCTCATGTTTGTACAACCCCCTCTTCTCTCCTCTCTCCTCCTCTCTCTCTCTCTCTCCCTGTGTTTTTACACCAGCTCTCTCCTTCTTTCCTCTTCTCTCTCCCTCTCCTTCCCCTTTTGTTTTTTTTTACACCATCTCTCTTTCCTCTCTCTCTCTTTTCTCTCTCCCCTCCTCCTTTTTTTTTTTACCCCTTTTCTCCTCTCTCCTTCTCTCTTCTCTCTCCCCTCCTTCCTTTTTTTACACCACTTCCCTCTCTCCCCCTCTCTCTCTTCCCCCTCCTTAGTGTTTGTACACCGCTCTCTCCTCCTCCTCCTCCTTCAGTTTTGTAACCAGCTCTCCTCTTCTTCCCCCTCTCTCTTCTCTCTCTCTCTCCTCTTTTTTTTCACCACTCTCTCTCTCCCCTCTCTTCTCTCTCTCTCTCTCTCTCCTTCATGTTTGTACACCCTCTCTCTTTTCTCCTCTCTCTCTCTCTCTTTCCCTTTATGTTTGTAACCAGCCTCTTCCCCTCTCTCCCCCCTCTCCCCTTCTCTCTCTCCTTCAGTGTTTGTACCCCAGCTCGCTCTCTTCCTTTTTCTCCCCCCCCTTCTCTCTCTCTCCCCTTTCATTTTTTTTACACCATTTTCCTCTCCCTTTTCCCCCTCTCCCTCTCCCTTCAGTTTTTAACCCCCCCCCCTCTCTCCTCTCCCCCTCCCCCTCTCTCTCTCTCCCTCCCTCAGGGTTTGTAAACCCTCTCTCTCCTCTCCCCTCCTTCCCCTTTGTTTTACACCCTCTCCTCTCCCCCTTTTCTCTCCTCCTCTCTCCTTATGTTTTACCCATCTCTCTCTCCTTCCTTTTCCCCTCTCTCCTCCCTTTTCCTCGTGTTTGTACACCAGCCCCCCTCTCTTTCTCTCTCTCTCTCTCTCTCTCCTCCTCTCTCCTTGTTTTGTACCCACTCTCTCTCCTTTCTCTTCTCCCCCCCTCTCTCCTCTTTCCCCAGTTTTTTACACCCCTCTCCTCTCTCTCTTCTCTCTCTCTTTCCCCTTTTCTCCTCTTTCTCTCTCCCAGTGTTTTACACCCCTTCCTCTCCTCTCTCTCTCTCCCCTCTTGGCTCCCTTCAGTTTTTTACCCAGCCCCCTCCTCTCTCTCCCCCTCTCTCTCTCTCTCTCCCCTTCCCCCATGTTTTTTTACACCCTCTCTCCTCTCTCTCTCTTTCTCTCTCTCTCTCCTTTTTTTTTGTACACCACCTCTCTCTTCTTTTCCCCTCCTTTTCTCTCTCTCTCTCTTCCCCCTCGCTCTCCCCAGTGTTTTTACACCATCTCCTCTCTCTCTCTCTCTCTCTCCTCCTTCATGTTTGAAACCCTCTCTTCCCCTTTTCTCCTCTCCTCTCTCTCCCTCCTTCATTTTTGTACACCACTCTCTCCCTCTCTCTCTTTTTCTCCTCCCTCTCTCCTTCATTTTTTTACACCAGCCTCTCTCTCTTCCTCTTTTCATGTTTGTCACCAGCCTCCCCCCTCCTCTCTCTCTCCCTTCTCTTCATTCAGTGTTTGTACACCACCTCTCTCTCTCCTTTTCTCTTCCCCTCCTCTCTCCTTCAGTGTTTGTAACCACCCCCCCTCTCTCTCTCTTTTCTCTCTCCTTCGGTTGACACCCCTCTCTCTCTCTCTCTCTCTCTCTCTCTCTCTCTCCCCTTATTTTGTACACCCCTCGCCTCCTCCTCTTTTCTCTCTCTCCTCTCTCTCCTTTTTAAGTTTTTTTCCCTCTTTTCTCTCTCTCTCTCCCTCCTCTCTCTCCTTTTAGTTTTGTACACCACCCCCCTCCCCTCTCTCTCTCTCTCTCTTTCCCCCCGGCCCCTCTCTCTCTCCCCCTCTCTCCCCCTCCCTCAGTGTTTGTAAAAACCCGCTCTCTCTCTCTCTCTTTCTCTCTCTCCTCTCTCCCCTCTCCTTCATGTTTGTACACCACTCTCTCTCTTTCTCTCTCTCTCCTCCTCCTTCATGTTTGTACACCACTCTCTCTCTTCTCTCTCCTCCCCTCCCTCCCTTCAGTGTTTGACACCCCCCCCTCTCTCCCCCCCCCCTTTTTCCCCCTCTCTCTTCCCCTTTAGTGTTTGTACACCACTCCTCTCTTTTTTCCCCTCTCTCTCCCCCTCCTCTCTCTCTCTCCTTTAGTGTTTTTTTACACCATCTCCTCTCTCTCTCCTCCTTTTTCCCTCTCTCTCTCCCTTTTGTACACCATCTCTCTCTCCTCCCTCTCTCTCTTCCTCTCCCCTTTTAGTGTTTGTACACCACCCCCCCTCTCTCTCCCCTCTCTCTCTCTCTCCTCAGTGTTTTTTAAACCCCTCTCTCTCTCTCTCTCCTCTCTCTCCTCTCTCCTTCATTTTTACACCACTCCCCTCCTCTCCTCTCTCTCTTCTCTCTCCTTAAAATTTTGTACACCAGCTCCCTCTCCCTTTTTCTCCCCCTTTTTTTTCCCCTCTCTCTCTCTCTCCTTTCATTTTTTCACCACTCCTCTCCTTCCCCCCCTTCTCTCCTTCTCCTCCTCCCTTTTTTACACCATCTCTCCTCCCCCCTCTCCTCTTTCCCCCTCTCTCTCCCCTTTTCTCCTTAGGTTTTAAAT